>JAUIMM010001124.1:0-82500 GCA_031769625.1 Taudactylus pleione
TGAAACAACAATTGAACAAAAGTTAGACTTCACAAAACTTACCAAATCAACAAACGAGGTCCCAAAAATATAAACCAACAAAGATAACGGAAAAAAAAACGCAAATCTAACCAACACACGATTCTCCAACCTCCAACTCCTTTCTACACAATCAATACACTCCAGCCAAGATAGCCTCCAACAATCCAAAAACGCCACCTCGACTTGAGACACACCAAGCCATAAATAGTGTTTCGTTTCCCGCACAAATTAAGGAGGGATCATAGGGCCGCACAATCAATGATGCGGCCGCAAAATAAGGACGCATGTATAAATACGTCACGAAAACACATTCAAATTCTGGTGTATTTCTTGTTTGGACCGCAGACATGGCGACAGACCAGGGAAAAAATGCCCAAGAGTCAGGCGGTAAGTCTTTCATGCATTTTCTATCAACGATTAATTTGAACCATAAGATGAGGCAAGTTGTGATTTTGTGAATTCTGTAAATTTACACAAATAGGTGAGGAGGATGACATGGAAGAGGCTGCTGGGCCCAGTATTCCGGCCAAAGCGGCCAAAAAAAAAAGGCAGCCACATTTCACAAGAAAGGAGATGGAGGTTTTGATCCAGAAGTGTGTGGACATCCTGCCACAGGCAGACAGGAATATGAGTCTAAGCCAGAAGTGGAGAATGTGGGAAGAGGTAGCCGTTGCTGTCAATACGGTGGGTGATTATGTCCGTCTAGCCCGGGATGTCAAACGGCGGTAAGTAAACCCTTGCCCCCCCTAAAAACAAACCCCATTTTAAACCAAAGGATAATGGCTTCCATTTTTCCCCACAGATGGGGCGACTTCAAATATCGCCTAAAGCAAAAACTCGCGGACAGGGCTAGGCATGCAAGGGGGACAGGTGGGGGTCCCACCCCTGTGTCATTGGAGTTGACCGATTTAGAAGAGCTGGCACAGGGGTGTGTGCAGCCTCTGGAGGTGTTTGGCGTGTCCAACATGGATACGGACATGCCAGACTTTGCGGCTCCTCATGTTGGCCCAGGTAAGTATTGTGATGTCACCAACTCTGAAATGCTATTGTGCCAATATGTAGATTCTAATGTGACTCTTTTCTCATTTTTCAAACAGAGACACAGGCGGATGAGTCTGCTCCAGAGGGAAGCCTTGGCCGCAGAATTTCTGCTGGCTCTGCAGGGGAGGAACCAGTACATCCGGCTGAGGACCCTGCAGAAGCCAGTCCAGGGCGTGCCCCCTCGCAGGCAGTGGGCCTCCTCACAGAACTCAATTTCAAATCGGATTTCCATACGGAGATTCTGCAGAGGATGGACGCCAGTCTGCTACGGGTGGCTGAGGCCCTGGAGCAAAATGCTGCGGCCAACGTGACCATTGGTCAGGCCCTGGCGGAAAATACCAGGGCCAACATCCGCATCGCCGATGCCCTGGAGCAGCTCGTTCGCCAGCACATGGTGGAGCCGACCTCCCTTCCTGCCGGAACATCAGGATCCTCCACCTCTGGCACAACATCAGCCAATCCTCCAAATGTGCCTAGCCCTGTGCCTAGTCCAGAGGCCACAACATCTGCCTCTGGACAGGCCAGCCCGATGGCATCCCGGATCCGGTCTGGCGCCCACCCTCCCCCATCCAAACGGGCGAAAAAACGATGACAGCAATGGCGACTTTTCCCACACTCCTTCTGTGCTTGGCTCATATTCCTTTCTGGTCAAAACTTCCCTCTCCTTTCTTGTGAAATGTTTTTAAGTTATTTTTGTACGTTTATGTTATCAGTTATTGTTTTTTTTTTTTATAAAAAGTATCTTTGGCAGAAAAACTAAAAAAAAATATTATGCCAATTGGTTTGTGTTTAAACAATAAATTTATGAAAAAAATCAGACATTGTATTGTGACATTATTGGACAAATGGGTTACATTTAATCCTGGCCCTAAAGGCAAAAAAGGACACCAAAAACCATTTCATTTGTCTAAAAAAAAGGCCTCTTGAAGGAACGTTTAAAAAAACACATAACGATGCAAATTGCACATTAAAAAAAAAAAGGGGGAGCTAATTAAAACATGATGACATTATTGTCACAATAGGCCATAAACAACAAATTGAGGCCAAAAAAACCCCCAAAAAATGTACGCCAATTGATTGTGTAATCCTGACATTAGCAGGTATGATTTCCACCTGCGTACGGTTTTGTGCTATCCCAATAAACTGCTTTCCAAACACATACCAAGCCGGTTTTCAATACAACACTAATTGCTTTTGTGACCACCCGCGATTAATCGCTGCAACATCGTGGAGTCCCGGGACGGAGGAGAAGGCCATCGCCAATGTGGTCGAGTAATCGCCAATGTGGTCGAGTAATCTAAACTGTGCGAGCATTTTGAAGGGAAAGAGGATGTTCCAGTGACGTATGTGACGGTCCGAACACATTTTACGCTCGCATCTGCTAATGTATGTACGCCCCAAAAACGCCTCGCCACGCCTGCGTTTTTCCATCTCCACCCCCGTCAACACCCAAAAACGCCCTGTTCTGTCAATCACATTTGACATGTCACTTCCTGTACGCTATTTTAGGAACGACAGATAAAAAGCTCGCAATCTGCCGTACGCACATGCGCAGTGTAACACCGACGCATGCGTGGTTAGTCAACATCGGAACGCAACGAGCGTACTGCTGTTTACGAGTGGCTCTGAATGAGGGCCCTAGTCAGGATGTCGGCATCAGGATTCTGATGGCCGGCATCCCGTACCCAACCCGGAGGCAAAACAACAGTCAGCAACCTCCTACACTTGGAGCAGCTTTAAGAGGCACACCAAACGTACCTGCTGGGACCAATATGTTAGTTCCAGGCTTAAATATAGGCCTCAGTATTTTATAATAAGGGGTAGATACAATTAAGAATGGAAGCTGATGGGACCCGCTGATTTTGAGCAGAATCAGCCTACCATAACAGATAGAAAATGCATTCAATTGAGTCTGGGTCTGATTCAGAGATGGACACTAATGCAATTTCCACGCAGGTTGTTTGATTATTTGCGCATGCGCATAAGTCGCACTGCGCATGGGAGTGGTAATGGGGAGTGGGCAGGAAAATGCAGGCGTGCATGTCTGTTTAAACGCCGTTACATGGCCGTGCATAAATTAGCCACTGCTATTGCATAAGCAGCTCTACCCAAGGCTGCGGCAGGTCAGACCTGCCACAACGGTAAGATGGCCGCCGATGTTACTGATATTTACACAGGTATGCATCGTCCCACGCAGGTAAAAAGGAAGCAGTGGGCGTCTTTATGCTCAGGTGATCTTTGCAGACATTAGCATATTTTCCCTACTGCGTTGCGTATGAAATCGCAGCTGCAATCACATTAGCGTCAATCTCTGAATCAGGCCCTCTGCCTATAATCATCGGTCTAGCCAACTTCCAACAACTCTCTGATCCTGCATCTCTAACTGCTCCCCCACTTTTTAGTGTGTGGTATGGAATGGAATACGTAATTTCAATAAAAAATATGAGTAATGTCTATTTATTGGCCCTATTATCAATAATTATGCCCAGACATACACATGCTATATACAAGGCCGGTGCTAGGCTGTTTCAGCACCCCCCTGCAAACTATACATTTTTGCCCTCCTACAGATATGTCCTCTTGACATGTCTCTTTACAATACACTTATTCGGATTTTTATTTTACTCTTAGGGGTATATTTACTAAAGTATGGATTTACAAATGTAGAGGTATATGCATATAGTCACATGGATCATTGTGCCTTATAACCAATGCAGGGAAATGATACTAAGGATCACATTTGATTGTATATATCTCTGGGGATTTTTTTATATGCCAATTTCATAATGGGGGTAATGTGCAATCAGGGAGATTACTAGACTCTTCAGGAAGTCAGGGAAATTACTGATATTTCAGGGAGTCTCACCTACAATCAGGGAGAGTTGGCAAGTATGTGGGATATTTATTTATTTATCTATCTGCACACATTTATAGAACACCTATACTGACATTCAGAACACTCCAACAGGATAGATTTGGACACCAATCCTCTTATACCATATTCATGCACTTAATTTGAGAGCTCCTTGACACTTACATTATCCATTATTCTAAATCACACATTTCTTAGGATTTGAACCCATCACCTACTGTATCACATTTACAGCAGGAAGTCTCTTGTATGTACAGGAATATATATGCATATTCAGTCACAACCTTCTTTATTTAACACATTTCTCAATTCTGCTATACCTGGGTTTCAAACCTATCACCTTGTACATTGCAGTCAGACACTGCAGTTGATTACTGGAAATATGTAATCATATACTTCTGTTATTCTGCAGGTTACTTTACTTAAAGCCACTGGACTATGTATACTTTTAATTAACAAGAATTCCAGGTGCTTCAGGCACTGCTCAGAATCGGTTCTACTTTAGTTATTCTGGAGTTTACTTTACATTACCTAAGGCTGCTGAAATATGAATACCTCCAAAATAACAAGACTTCTCTGTTGCTTCAGTCATCTTCCTAAACCGGTTATGCCTGTTAATTTGCAGATTATATACCCTAAAGCTGGGTATACACTTGGCGATATACAGGCAGTTAAATTGAACGCCAGATAAATCGCGAGTGTGTACCCCCTATATGTCTGAACAACATCGTTCAGACATATTGTATCAGCTGTGGAGCACTGCCTATAGCCGATATATCAGCGCATCTGGCTGTGTGTGCAGGTGGCCCGCTGACCACCTGTACACTTGCTGCAGAGACTGATATTATAGCAGTGTGGACAAATTCATATGCACGTCTAGCTGTGATGCCAGGACAACATTTCCAGCAGCCAATTAGTAAGTGTGTATACTTACCTGAATCAGCCGCTCGGTCAGCGCAATGTCCAGTGGGTCGTCAAGTCGACCAACTGTGTACCCAGCATAAGGCTACTGGAATATTTGTGCCTTCATGTGACAAGAAATCAGTGGCTTCAGTCAACATTCGGTTATCAAGGAAACACTTACCACGAACTAATGATTTATGCAGAACAAAATAATTGTCTTGCAGCAACATAGGCTCCCTTATTGCTTTAGGCAACATTCTCAGTTGTTTTCAAAGTTTAAGTAAATACATTCAAGAGATTTTAGTTGTCATTTACTAACAATACTTCAGTTTCATATCTGAAATGTACTATACACAGAAAAATGTATTTATGAATGACAGTGAGTGTCCTCAGCACAGCTTCTTATTTGCACAAACTTTGCTGCCTAGGGCATTTTATGATTAATGGTATCACCTCTGGCCAGGGACGTAGCAAAATCTCCACAGGGGCCCACCCGGGACAAATTATTTTGAAGTTTATCCATTTTGATTGTAAATGATCTAATATTTCCACTATCTGCCTACTTAGCTGACATACAGCATTACATGAATGGTTATTAGCATATAATAAGTATTATAAATAGAATTTTTTTTTTTTTTGAAATGATCTAGTCACCATAATCCTAATTGTTTTTGATATAACGTGGTATACAAGAAGGCTATGATTCAAATGAATCGGAGACAGAGCCAACCAGGCCATTGCCAGCAAATGTCCTGCAGCAGCACTTTGGTGACAATAAAAAAGCTGGGGCTCAGGAGAGGGCAATGTAACTCGGTGCAGGGAGAGGGCCAGACCACAGAAAAGATCTGGGCCCTAAAAGCAGTCGCAGTCCCTACACCTACTGTTATGTGCCACGGCTCTAATGCTCGGCGGCTCCCGGCCATTACCAGGCAACCGTGACAACGCACCTCGCCGGCCGATGGCCCAGACTTCCGTAAGTGACAGGGACTCCTGGTGGCAGCAGGGTGTTCTGGTCCTGGCTTTTACCTAGAAGATGGGATGTTGTTGTACGTGCAGAATCATAGCGGCACTGGTTCTTTCATTAGTGGGCTGGTCTCTCTATGTTATAAGGCCTCCACCCATGCTACTTAGTGCTGGGTATAGCTTCTGCTTTGAGTTAGGCTACTGACCCTGGTGTATTCAGTTCTGTTGGATGCCTGTGTTGCTGTGCACCTAGCCGGTCTGATCTATGGTTTCATGCTTCCTGTAAAACATCTGCTTCCAAGTATTACTTTACTTACTTTTGGAACCATGACAATTGTTTGCCATCATCTGTTACTAGTTCCTGCTGTTATTATCTACACCTCATGTTTCTTGCAAACATCTACTGCCAAGTATCACCTTACTTTTGGTACCGTGAAAATTGTTTGCGATCACCTGTTAGTCAGCTGTTACTAGTTCCTGCTGTTATTATCTACACACGTTGGATCATTAACCTCATGGTATTGCATATGCTTTTCTATTATTCCAGCCTTGTTCATGTAATCACCAGTCATTTGTTTAAACTTCTACTACTCTGAGTTTAGGACCTGGCAGCATCTCAGTACCAATGAGAGTAATAAGGGAATAAAGGCAGTTGATATAGGCAGAAGTCCCCAACTATTGGTTCAAGAGTGTTTATGCAACATAGGCAGGTGTTTCATAACAGCTACACCCTTGCCTGTCATATTGACTCCTGTGTGCCAAAAATAAATATAGGCATTAAATACTGTGGCACAATTTGCCTAAACTTTGTGAATTTGATAATAGCTGTTCATTTAATTCCTCCCCAAATATAAAACTGCTGCAAACTTCAAAGATTAAATACAAGCGCATTATGCTCTTATGAATGCTGATATTTTTCATAGTAAAAGATCAGGTTTTATTCAGTACTCCAAGACCCCTATTTATCAAACATTATTTGTGGGATATTTCCCAAAAAACGCAAATATTAAGTTTCCCCTGAATGTACCAAGGAGGGACTGCATTTCCAACAGCAGCCACAGCCCCTAAAGGATAACACCATCTTCAGATGGCCTCATCCTACAGTAGCCCATGGGCCACTAATTGGCACATTCTTATGGAGACGGAGTCTCAGACTTGTTCTCTGCCGCTTCCTAGTGATGCATGTGCCGCCTGGAGACCTGAACTTGGAAGCAGTGTGATAGCATTACGCTTTCAAGCTGTTTCCAGTTCTTCGCCAGGACAGGGACTTAGCGGAGTCCATCTCCTGGTAAGAGATTGTTAGTAAATGTGCGTGAAAATATTAGTTTGCACTAAAAATATTTATCACATCCCCATTAGGAATTGCTTGCAGCCAGGTTGAAGATTCATGCAACTCAATTTACAGATGTGGAAACACAAATGTTCAGATGCATCTTTACACATCTTTTTATGGCATATTTATGGTGTGCACAGAATAACCGATATTCCAAATACAATGCAAAATAAAAAGCACCAGAATCACCTACTGAATATCAAAATTACATTTTATTCAAGTCAATAATTACACAATTATTCAACATGAAGGAGTTTTATCAGCATATTATAATTCAGCTGTATACATTTTCCTTACTAATTTAAATTAGCTTTATTACATCTTTAACCATCTCACCGATGCCATCGAAGATCTCATGTATGGGGCTATTACACATGAAAGCGCTGGTAGTGACCAGTTTATTTTTCGTGTCCACATGAACTTCATTGACCTGTTTGTTGACATGTTTACAGCCAAGTTGTGTAATGGCTCCAGCTGTCCCAGCATGGGGCCACCTGCGGAACAGACAAATGACAGGAGGTTACAATGGTGATTAAATGACAGTGTAAAGTACAATACAAATGTCTTCCACAGTCCCAGGGTTTATTTTTTACTTATTTATTATCTTGGTTCCTTATAGATAATGACTTCTAGCATATCAGAGATAGGGATCCTGTGGGTGTCTGGCTACCAGGTTGTATAGGGAGTTATTGCTCCACATCCAGCAGAGCCACATGGTGATTACCTCTGATCTATATTACATGTTCTAATTCAAAGAGGGAGGGGGGGGGCAGTGCATTTGCCTCCTTCCTAATCTAGCAATACCGACCAAGCCAGGCCATCGGCCTATTTAACATAAGTGCCAGATAGCCAGTCCGCTCTCTGCGTGGGGATAAACACTTGATAGGTTTCCAGAATTATGTGATGGCACAAGTCCTACTAGCGTCCACCTAGTGTATCAGTTATAGTAACATTAGTGTCTGCTTGTTTGTGTATATAATATAGTACAGATTTACAATAGCCAAAAACCTACCAAATATAAAAAGGGAATTATGGCCTTTTAGCCACACACATTGCCCTGTAATCTAGCACATGGCTGGAACATACTTTTCACATTCTGTATCGCAGCCAACGGTGACTTCACACCCAGGGAGCAGTTTTGCAGCCAGCACAGGGGAGATACAGCACAGGCCAATGGGCTTCTTAGCAGCATGAAATCCTTTAATCGTTTCTTCAATAGCTTCTATAACAGAACAGTCCTTCCCTTCCACTGCCCAGGTAGAGAGATTCTTAGCTACTCCGAAACCTCCTGGGTAAGGATGAACAGAGAAGACCGAATGAACAATTCTCCTCATCACATACATTTATCTTACTTACTATGGTTTGTACAGATACACAGAATATGCATCTATCACTGTACCTGGTATGATGAGTGCATCATATTCACTGACTGTCAGATGTGTAAGGTCCTTAATGTTTCCTCTTGCGATCCGCGCACTCTCTGTGAGCACATTACGGGTTTCCTCAGTGGGCTGTCCTTTCACATGGTCCACAACATGCATCTGGTCTATATTGGGTGCGAAAACCACATACTGCGGGAGGAAAACAGAGAGATCTCCTGATTACACTAAGAATACACACACAGTAACATCACAGGCAAACACACCGCAACATGGGTAAGCTCATAACAATCATATACAGGGTAGAGTTGTATTGCTCTGAGAGAAGCACTGAAGGCCCATTAGGGTACTCAGAAAAAAGAGCACAGTGTAACAAGACAGTAACTGATGTAGAGGACTTATGTTGCTATATTGCAGCAGATATTGGTAACTTGCAGCCAAAACAGAAACTGATAGTTATAGTTGGTACATGCAGTTGGAAGGTCGTCGTCACACTATCATACCTTCCCCTACACATGCTGTAATGTCCATGTCCCCAGACACCTAGATGTGATGCGGAATTGGGCAGCAGACTCCCCTCCCATCCATGGGTGTAACTACCATAGGTGCAAGGTGTGCAGCTGCTATGGGGCCCAGAGCTGAGGGGGGCCCCATCTTCCTTGTCAAAGTTACACATGTTCTATACATTTCTCACAATTGGGTGGTACATAGGGGCCCTACAAACACCTAATTATGCCCCTGCTCCCATCTATGTAACATTACACTGTAGAATCTCATGAGTTTTAAGTTATATCATAACTCTCCAGAGAAAACATGACAGTATCTAGTAGTTACTGAATTTTGGGAAAGATAAAGACAGATGGTTACATATACAGTGTTCTAAAGTCATTATGTATTACTTCTATATGCATGGTTAGGGTGTCAGCTGGCTTATTCACGGTGATAGTTTCTAACAGAGGGAGAGGGAGAGAATTTATTTTTTAGTGCTGCCCATTTCCTACTTGAGACAGATAAAATAAACACCATTACCATGGAAAGTGTGGGAATCACAGAGTACCTACCAGGTAAACAGAGGCAAAACGTTTTACAGTACAGTATGTACATAATTACAGCTGCCAGTCACAGAGGTAACAAGTCCTCTAAGTACTGTATGGTACCATGGCTGCCAAGTCAGCCAGACCCTTATTGTAACACATAATATTGTATAATTTCCACCAAAAAAAAAAAAGTCATGTCTCATCAGTTGGGTTTGATTTATAAATGGCATATTTTGTTATTGCAGCAACATAATAAGAATCAGTGAATAAGAATGAAAAAATTACAATGTAGCAGAGATATGTGGGCAAACTAATAATACAGGAAAGGTGGTAATAATACGGCAGGTTAGAGAACTGACTGACTGATTGCTGTAACTATTACTGTAGAACAGTGATTCCCAACCGCGGTCCTCAAGGCACACTAACAGTCCTGGTTTTAGTGATATCCATGCTTAAGCACAGATGGTTAAATCAAAATAACTAAGGTACTAATTAAGTTGCCTGTGCTCAAGTATGGCTATCCTTAAAACCTGGACTGTTAGTGTGCCTTGAGGACCATGGTTGGGAACCTCTGCTGTAGAATATATTACAGAACTTGCTGGTCTGCACAAGGGTGTATGCAGGTAAATGGATTTCAAACATGAAACAACAAGGTAAGCTACTACAATGACTAATAATATTATTTAGATAAACATTCTTATTAAATTGTGCCAGGACTATAGTTACACTGTATGTTACACTAAACATTGTAAACGAAGACATTTGTTATTCTTAATCTATTTGTAAAACTGGTACATTATAAAGTGCCCTCTGCTATATGACCGTGTATACAGCAGATGTAAGAAGGGCAGTCTGTAACATGTCACTGATATTACAGCATCTTGCACAATAATTACTTCTAGCATAATGAAGAAACACAAGTACGTGTATACAGCCTCCATTGTATAAGACCCTGTAATAGTAATAACTTCCATGTGCTCTGTGCAGTGAAACACTGATATATCTCACCTGATAGCCAGCTCTGCTCAGATGCACAAACACAGCAGAGGACTCGTGGATCTCACTCCCATCATACACCCCGCAGCCAGAGAGGATCACTGCCACCTTCTTGGACATGATGATTGCAGCACACTGGTGTCACACTGGCAGCAGGAGCCTGGAATACCTGATAGTAGTAGCAGCTGCTGGAGAGAGAGAGAGACTGCTGATGTTGAGAGCTGTGTGTGACCCCGGCACTTTTATACACAGAGAGGGGGCGTGTCTAGGGGAGGAGCCTACAGACAGGGAAGTGCTGCCAGCAATTATTCCACTGTAATCATCTAACTAGAGCTTGGGGCTTTCCCACTCTATGTGGCTCACCTAGGGAGTGTATTCCAGACCTATTTCATTAGTTTTCCCTAGTTTTAACATTTGAAAATATATTGCAACAGGTCATGTATTCTAATGGTAAAAGGGTTGCGGGCTAGATAGCCTTCAGCTGCAGGACCCTGACTTCATCAGTTACCATACACGCAGACATACAGGGGTATTCAATATGGGAGCGAAAACTCAGTTTTTGCGTTAATATCGCACCTATGACGTCATTATCGCAGGTTTTAGTTTTACACTGTATTCAATTTCTAAAGCTGCATACACACACAACGATTTAGTTAATGAACGATTTTAGTAAACGATTTTCTCCCTTGAAAAAATGAACTAAAATCGTTTACTAAAGTTGTTCATTTACTATGTTCATTTAAATGTAATGAACGATTTTTTAGAACTACAAACGATTTTTTCATATTCCATTACTGAAAATCGTTGAGTTGACAAGTCTGACTGAACTACAAACTACAAACGTGAACACACATGAACGAAAATCGTTCATCGTTTGACTCAGAAAGTGAACGATTTTTACAAACGATTATCGTTAAACGATATCGTTTAATGATACTCGTTCAAAAAATCGTTGTGTGTGTATGCACCTAAAGACTTTTCGCAGGTTCGAAAAGTCTTTGAAAAAAAACGGGGATAACTTTTCACCACTGAATAGGTGGCGAAAAAAAGTGCAGAATTGGGATTTAGGGGTGCAGGTTTAAAAAAATAGCCTGCACCCTTCAGAATGACCCCTTGAAACGATCTGTGTCAAAAAAAAATAAAAAATCGGGACACCCCAAAAAAAGCACTTTGAATTTGGAGGCCAAAAAAAAAAAATGTTGGGGAACAAAGTTAAAAAATAGCGAACTTGACTCTGGGGGGGTCCCCAAGTATGCCCCAGGTGTTTTTTTCCATTGCAGCTCCTTGCGGCAGGTGGGTTTTTCACGATTTTTTCAAGTCTCTTTAGCAACTTTAAAATATACTGACCCCCATTTTCAAGTACCACAAATTTTCTGGGCATAGTTATTTTTCCCCCAAAAAAAATCTAAATGCTCTTCTGCACCACTTTCTTCAAAGTCGCATTTATGCACTTGCCGCGACTATTAGAACCCTGACTTCCTTCAGGAGTTAAAAATGGGGGTACCCATAGTGATCCCCCATGTCTAGACATCATTTGGGGGGTCCCTAGAATATTTCCCGAAAATTCCCATTTTTGTTAACCTGTAAAAAAAAGTTGAAAAAATGTACAAAAAAAATGACATAAGGTACCCCCCCAGAAGCAAAACCAGCCCCAGGCTTGTCAGCCAGTGGTGGTTTCTAAAAATACGGGGAACAAAAAGTGTAGGGTTCCACCGTATTTTAGAAACCAACCCAAGGCTGCAGGGACTAGTGCTGGTTTTAAATATAGGGGCAAAAACGACGTGGGGTACCCCCTATATTTAAGACCAGCACCAGACCCAACCAACCGGGGTGTAATGCCACAGCCCGGAGTCCCAATCACCGGGGCTCCAGGTCCAAAGCATTACACCCCAAGTCGGTCAGCGCAAGCCGGTGATCTCGGGGGAGTCGGGGACCCCCCAAAAAAGGGTCCCCCCTCTCCCGATCACCACAGGCTTACGCTGAAGCCTGGGGCTCATCCCCATACCCCTGGAGAGGTGGGTATGGGGGTAATAGGGGGGCCAAATAATGTAACACTATTGTAATTTACAGTGGAACTACAAGTGCCAGCATGCCTGCCATTTTGCACTTGTGGAACTACAAGTGCCAGCAGACATGCGGCACCTGTAATTTCACTGTAAAATAAATAGTTAAAAAAAGACAATACACACACACCGTGCCCAGTATAAGTTTATTAAACACACCTACCCATTCTCACATACTTACCTATACCAGATATTCGGTCCCCTTGTCAAGTAGAAATCCATGGTACCGGGCCCTGCAAGAAAGATTTCATACTCACCTACATCCAGCGCTGGTCTCCGCAGTAATCCATGGGTGTTTTAAAACAAAAAAACGAGTTACCCGATCCACGGAACACAGCTATCGGTATGTGTGTTGCCACACATACAGATAGCTCCCGAATGCCTGCTATCGGCACTTCACGGGGGCATTGCAGTCCCATCAGCCAATCAGCGGCAGCGCTGACTGTAGAGCGCCTGCTGATTGGCTCCAGCAACTGACAGTTCCCACGTGGGCGAGTCACACCACGTGGGAACTGTCAGTTGCCAGAGCCAATCAGCAGGTGATTGAGTCTCCGGGCTGTGGCATTACACCCCGGTCGGTTGGGTCTGGTGCTGGTCTTAAATATAGGGGGTACCCCACGTCGTTTTTGCCCCCTATATTTAAAACCAGCACTAGTCCCTGCAGCCTGGTGTTGGTTTCTAAAATACGGTGGAACCCTACACATTTTGTTCCCCGAATTTTTAGAAACCACCACTGGCTGGCAAGCCTGGGGCTGGTTTGGCTATTGGGGGGGGACCTTATGTCATTTTTTTTCTAAATTTTTACAGATTTTTTTTACAGGTTAACAAAAACGGGAATTTTTGGGAATTATTCTAGGGACGCCCCTAATGATGTCTAGACATGGGGAATCACTATGGGTACCCCCATTTTTAACTACTGAAGGAAGTCGGGGTTTCTAATAGCCGCGGCAGGAAAAAACACCTGGCAAAGCTATTTAAAAATCCAAATTTCTTTTGCAGGCAAAAACGGGGTTACCCATAGTGATCCCCCATGTCTGGACATCTTTAGGGGGGTCCCAGGCATATTTCCCGAAAATTCCCATTTTTTTCCTTAAATGGGGTCAAGGGTCATTTTTAAAAAAAACAGGGATAATTTAATTTATCAAATCACTATAGCAAGTGAAAAAAAATGCAGAATAGGGGTTTGGGGGTGTAGGCTTATAAAAAATAGCCTGTAGTTTTGGGAATGTCCCCTTAAAAGTAAATGTAAAAAAAAAATGTCCCAAAAAAAATCGGGACACCCTTAAAAAAAAAAAAATGTTGGAGTTAAAAAAAAAAAATTAGGTAAAAAAATTACCAAACTAACGAAATTATTTCTGGTGGGGTCCCCAAGTATGGGGCAGGTGTTTTATTCATTGCGCAAGGTGCATTTTTGCAGAATTTTTAAAAATTACCTTTAGGGACTTAAAAATATGCTAGTACCCATTTTCATGTACCCCAAATTTGATGGGACCACTTAAAAAAACAAAAAAAAAAAACCTAAGTGCTCTTCTGCATCACTTCTTCAATGTCGGGGAAAAAAACACCTGCGCGGCTATTTAAAAACACAGACTTTCTTCTGCAGGCAAAAACGGGGGTATCCACAGTGATCCCTGAGGTCTGGACATCATTAGGGGGCTCCTACAATTATTTCCAGAAAATTCCAGTTTTTTTTCGCCGATCCAAGTATCGCCGGGTCCCGTTTTCGACGATTTCAAATTGAATACGGGGATAAGCGGGAGCACGCCCGATACTTTTTCGCTGGCAAAACCTCCGATGTGCGGCAAAAACCTCGCTGGCGAGGTTAACGTTTCATATTGAATACCCCTCATAGAGTGGGAAGAGTAACCTGTGGCAAGCAAAGCGAACCACCGTGCCCAAAGCGTGGCGAGAGAAGCGAGCCCGCGAAGATACAAATTTCTACTATAGGTGGCCGGATAGTACTATCTATAGTTGAGACAAAATAACAGCGCTGTCAGGGCATGGAACCGCACTTCCGCCCTCACTCGACGTCATGCCCGGGTCCTTTAGCTGAAGGGGAAATAGGATCAACCATGGTAAAAGACAGGGCTTAAAGTGGTCCTAGAGAGGTGGTGGAACTCATCACCTTCTGCCCCCTCCCCGTATTAAGCTGCGCTACTCTGAGATTGTGCCTTGCTACTGCCAGAGACACAACTAGGGTTTATGACGCCCAGGGCAAATAAAAATAATCACTCCTTGTAAATATGCCTGGGATGAATACCACATACACACACCGACACTGTTGTATATAGAAACATTTATAGTGAATAGCAGGGGGCTGCTTAGGACCTTAGGATCATGTAACCTGGATAGTATATAAAAAATCACAATATGTATGTATAGTATATACAATACACAAAAAACACAATATAAATATATTAATACAATAAAAGTCTAAAGGTATATTCCAGGAAGTTTTATAAAAAAAAAACCCTGTAAATACAGGAAAGTGCATTTAGAGCTTGAGTTTAGGTGTGGATCGGTTTCAATTGCGGAAGACAAACAATTGTATTATTCAAACATTTGCATGTGTGTTGTTTGTAATCCGACAAAAAAGAGAAAATGTTCACTAGGTTTGTGAAGAACGTCAATTGATTGTATTCCAAAATGTTTGGATAACCAAACCAATTCTGGCAGTAGCGTTCGCTGTTATAAAATGACTCTGCTTAGTAGCATTTAAATAGTGGCAATTGAATATACAGCGGCTGAAATGTTAATCTATCTTGCAGGTATAAGTTGAGGTAGTGATGTCTATTGAAAAATTAGCTCACCCACTTTGTCGTTAGACATCGGCATCTGTGAATTATTCCCTCGTCAGGCTGAGTCCCACAGTGACCTATAGATGGATCAGTGTAAGGATAAACTGATGGATATAGACAGTATATCGTATATTCCTTTATTGGTGAGATATTGGGCTGCTTGATCGTCTAAGGGGCTGCCGCGTCTATGATATGCTGGGTCTCACAGCAAGATCTCTTGTAGGAGAATGTAGGAATAGGTGGTCGGTATGGTTTCAGATGTGTGGGAGCGCTGACCAGCTCTGCTGCTGTCCTGCAACTCGTTAGCGTGTGCGGTGGGGAGTAGATCTATTCCTGGTAGCCGGGCAAGTGTTAATCAGCCTTGTGCTGTGGTAAGTTGCCTCTGTTTCTAAAGGTTGCTCAACGCGTTTCTGTGTGTTTACACACCTTCATCAGAAACGCGTTGTGGGTGATCCAGTTCAGCACCTTCTCCTCTGGGTACGAAGGGGTGCGAGGTTCAGAACCTTCTTTCTCCAATGGGTAGATGGACAAACTATGTCCTGTCTGACAGCCAGTGAGAGCTGTGAGGGGAGGAGTGGGGCAGGGCCTCCCTGCAGCTTTCTACTGAGTCTGTGTTAGGTGGACAATAGCAGCATTATTTAATAGCTATATAGATATATTACTAAAGCCATGCATGTGATAGCTCAGGTCTCCAGGACCAGTAAGGGATTTTCGTCTCTACAGTTTTAATATACAACAAAAGGATGAGCTCCATTTGTCCTTGGAGCAAAGGGGTTAAAAATATATATATATATGTGTAGAAATTACTGGTGGCTAGAGGTACAGCCTTCTCTCTGTCTATTTAACAAAGCACCAGAGACCCCGGAAAGCTTTCTTTGATCCTTCCTGCTTGATTACTCCTCCAATCCAACAGCACTGATTTGGGCGCCGTTAACTGATACCATCAAGGAAAGGGAGGTCTCCAGTCACTTATCCGTTTCCTCTAGCCTAAGCCTGTGCCCCGTCTTCTCACTGACACTGCCACTTCACACAGCTCAGCAGCGTGGATCTCTCCTCACAGGTACCTCACACGGCAAGTAACAAGCTCCGCTCCTCACTGTCTCTGCCTTTCTCTCCAGTGTGCCCACCTACCACACAGGGAGCCTGGCTGGAAAGTTCCAGCATTTTCTATACCACACTTATATAAATAACAGTGCCTTAAACTATAGTTAACTGTATGTAATGTACACTACCCTTTATTTTATATATATTATACTTATTTCCTATACCCACAAGTTCATTTAATAACATTATTTTTCATTGGAATGTCTGTATATGAGTGTGGGGGTTACACCCTCTAAAGTGCGCAAGTAGAGATGGTGACTATACAGTAGGAACCAATTAGATTATAGCTATCATTAATCTAGTATATTCTATAAAATGATAGCTGGAAGCTGATTGGTTCCTATGGTCAACATGTCCACCTGTTCTCTTCAGAAGGATTGCTACATCTCACTCTGTGTTCTTTATATGTATTCTTCTTTTCTATGTGTTTTCTGTTCTATTTTAAAAAAGAACTCAGATAAAAAAAACACTACAAGTTTTGGGTTGAGTTTACTCTATTCAAGAGTTTTAATTAACACATTTGTGCTGCGTGCAGGATTTCTGATAGCCCCAACGGCCCCTCCTCTTTGTTCCTTAAATAGACCACCCATACCTCAATTAGATGTTTCAGGGGAAGAATATCAACTATGTCATAAACAAGCTGACTGGGAGGACAAAATAGAGGAGTGCCGAAGAACCATTAAAAGTGTTGTGAATCCCAGTGCATCCGTTAATGGCTTATACCGGTAAGTTAATTGGCATCTCTTAATGTAGTATATTTTCCTGAAAATACTGTTAGAATCTCTGTTTACCGGACCTCACCTGCCGGGCACTATGACCATTCTGCGTACGAGCGGCCCCCCACTGCAGTCTTTCTCCTGTGGCGTCCGGCATAATGGATGGGCCCATGAGTATTTCCGAGCGCGGGGAGCCCCATGAGACCCACATATAGACCATATCACTACCACAGTATATGTTAGCCATTTCACTGCCACCACTGAGTATACGTGCTAACAGTATGCATATTCTTGACGCACCACAATGCCCAGCATATCCCTCAAGCTTCTGGCTGCAACTGGGAACTCCTTACAACCTGTACCTGTTGTTAACCCTGTGTTGCCTTGCTACCTGTTTTCTACCTGGTGAATACACACCCTCTGGTTAAGTCATGTTCCATGTGGGCTTACCCCCTTTGCACACAACTGCCACCTACCACTGCAGTGTCTGCCAATAAATGCTTCCTCTACACTCCAGGCACAGCACGGCTAACTGTAGATGCAAAAGGGAACCAATTTAAAGTGCATTCTAATACATTTTGCTAGAGACATAGGGAAGGTAATTCATTCTACTGAATGATTGCATTAAAAACATAATAAAACATATGAATCATTTGGAAAATATATTTTTAGACACAGCTTTCTTATGAATGACAGTGGCACAATGAAAATAATTATATGAATAAACGACATCCATGAAATCTGAGTCATTACATGCAAACAGCAACACATTCGGGATTTTATTATGTGTAACTAGTATCATTTCCCTATTATATCTATCAGCATTGGCCACATAGATGACTAATATAATATTTGGGTCTCTAGATTATTGTAACATGTCACTATCTGTGGGAAAACCTTATGAATCTTTGCAGCGTCTGAGATCCCTGCTGTTAGACAGGCAGCACCAAGAACTGTCTGAGGGGCCATAAGAGTATATAATGTATACCAGAATGATTTGCCCAGTCATTTCTAATGTTATGTCTGTAGGTCACTGATTCTATGGGGAAATGTTTCATGCCTTATAAACAGTGAAGAAATGGACCATACCAACCAGATTTTAGCTAGTATTAATGAAGCACATTCTATTAAATTATAGGTAGAAGTCGATTGTTTTCTATGGGCATATTCTTCACTTGTCCACTTCTTCACTTTTTAGACGATCACTCCTCCTCCCCCCTGTGCATCTAACATTAGAAGAGGGATGAGGATCAGTAAAGATTTTGGGGTATAGCACAAATTGCTCATGGGGAGACCATGGGGTAAACAATAGATTTTCAAAGCCATATTTGTATCTTTTTCCTTTCTTGTTTATAATACTTATATATGGAAAATACATTTTACATTATATAAAGAGAAGCCTTATTGTATTTAATATCGTAAAGCAGATTTTATATTATATTAATGTTCTTCTTGCACACTCTGGGCCTGATTCAGAGCCGGGCGCTATTTGCGGACGCTCGTTCAGAAAAAGGGGCTGGCTATTTAAATTAAGCGCTCGCTCTTTGCGGTCTGTTGACGCCTCTATGTCTGAACGAGCGTCCGAAACATGCGCTCGCTATTTTGTAAAGACGCCCCTTGGCCGCTTGCATCATACGTCATCTCCGCTATTTATTTGATTAATCGAGTACATCGAAAGGCGTATGAATTGCTCGCTATTCTTGTGGTAGCATTTTCCTACCGCAATCATGCAAGCAGTTCAGGCTAAAAGACAACCAAGTGTCGTGGTCGATGATGCTGCTTTGTTAATTATGCACACCCTTAAAACGCCCGTTTTGACCGTTTGGCACGCCTGCGTTCGGATCTCCACTCCCCGTTTTCAAGCACCTTCCCCTGTTACCACCCACAAACGCCTCATCCTGTCACTCAAATTAGCAGGCATTCGCTATTTTGGAGCACACGATTTCCGACCTCTCTGACTGGTTGGTGCATGCGCATTACAACCCATACGCATGCGCAGATGTATGAACATCGCTCGGAGCGAACGAGCGGCCGCTTATGAGCGGCTCTGAATCAGGCCCTCTGTTTTTTTTGTGCTTCATCAATGTAGCCACCTTTTGCAGATATAACCATCGAATACCTTTGTGGCATTCTTCTACAATGGAAATCCACTAATGATCAGGAATTCGTTCCCAAACTGTTGCAGAAGTGCCACAAATTTAGGTTGCTTTCCTTTCACCCTTTTGTTTAGTTCATCCCAAACCAACTTGATGTGATTTAAATCTGGAGATCGTGCTGGCCATTCCATTATTTTCAGCCATCTTGTTCTTTTCCTCAAAGGTAGTACTGAGCCTGATAAATGTTTTGGATAATATTGTAAAAACAGATCTATAGGAGTATAAAAGTGTCTCTAATCAAAGCAGTAAATACTAATGAATGATATAAAAAATATATAAAGTGCCAATCTAAAAAAAATGTATTAAGCATCCAATGCAACAATAGTTCATAATATTCAATATAAAATTGTTACTGATCAAGGGCCTGATTCAGTAAGGATCGCTATTGCAATCGCAATAGCGATTATGCACACAGTTCAACTTTGATAGTATGCTAATTCATTGCAATCGCAATGCCACCGCTGCACAACATAAGGACAACCACTTTACCTTACACACATCCGTAATGTTAAGCAAGACTACAAAAACATTGGTACAATCGAGCACCATCGCAGCCTCACGCACACTTGCACAAGCTCTGACCTTAGTCAGGAATTGCTAACTTCATCACACGCTATGAGGCCTCAGGGTGCATAGGGCATCACAGTGGATAATTTATGAACGCCCATGCAACGGCATTGAAAAACACTGGCACGCCTGCATTTCCACGACCCCCCCCCCCCCGTCACAAATGGCACTTCCCATCACTCACTCTGCGATGGCTCTTCGTAGTCACTAGTTGTAATTTCCGGAACGTGACAATCAAACGATTGCGTGCGTATTAGCAACTGTGATCCAAGCTGTCCACTAAGTACCAGCAATATAAACAAACTGATATATTCATAAATCATAGTAATTCATCATAAATAAACAATTTAATAAACCATTAAAGGTTGTGCTTCTCATGGGCTGAGATCAATTTCCTTTAAATTGTGCATGGAAAATACAAGTAAATGAAATGATGTATAGTATGAGATAATAGAGGTGCAGAAACATGGGGGGGGGGGTTTGTTATCAAAATCATTGTCGTTTTCAAGTTTGGGCTTTCACACAATGAGAAGTGTCAGCTTTTAGGAATTACATAAACCCTACACACTGAGGAATCATTCTTTTGTCTACTCTACGCTGTACAAAAACCCTGCATGATGTACCAAAGAATTAGACATTTTATTCATCGGTCCATAAGACCCTTCCTACAGTCCTTACTAGTCCACTGGTGGTGCTTCATGGCCCAGCACAGGCTTTTTTTCATTGCTGCAGAATAGCAGTTCTTAACCCGTAACTTGTTCCCCGAAAACGGGTTTTCTGTTTTATAACTCTGAAATTTACACTATTTTTCAGTTTTTGGTAACCTAAACTTTTATTTTAAACCTCTAGCAGTTTACTGTTTACCTTTGTACCATTGCGGTTTATTCACTGGACTTGAATTTCTTAACTTTCAATAAAAAATGGGAGTATTGTAAAACTGTCGACCGATAGTGTAAATTCTGTAGTTTTATAAAGCTGCTGTTTAGTTTATATACCCCTGAGTGATGAATCTGCCATAAGGTTGCCTGTACAGTATACACTCCCTCTAGCAATTTAAACACCAGATTTGCAGTGGAGGCAGCCAAGTTAGCAATTCATTTTCATGTGAATATTTTTATCTTTTGAATATGTCAAATGAGTCAAAATCCAAGGTAAATCTATAATGTTTTAATGTTCTCAGACTATAGTTGTAATAAACATGCTTTAATTATTGATATTGTTGTTATTATATATAAATATTAAAGTTTGTTTTTGTAAATGGTCTTAATTCTTAACTGTGCTCTATAGCATAGGTGGTGTTTGAGGTTTTGCAAATAAATGGCCATCACTAATAAAATGCAGTAGCACAAAATGAAAATACTGGTTCTATAGTGTTGGCATGGAAAGTACTTTCTAATGTAGGAGATACCTCTACAACTTCAGTACATTTCTCCTCCGTTCTATTCACCTCTCGGATGCTGCGCTCATTATGCAGCTGTCCAGAAAGCAAATAAAAGGTATCAATTCGTATAAATTACAATTATGCCTTCAAAACAAAGGATCCATTGTTTCCAACTGTCATTAAGGTTACTAACAGCAATTAATGACGTAATTATGGGAAAAAAGTTATTTTGGGCCTGTGTACATTTGGAAGACCCTTACATATAATCACACTGTTCACGTAAAGAAATAATTATCCTTTATTGAGGCACACCTATTGTGGGTGTTCATTTTACTAATGTGAATTTTAGGGTTTGCAATGTCAATAGTTAATGGAGTGAATTAAAGCATTTTACAAGTCATCTGCATCAATAAGTAATCAAAAATTGGCAATTTCTAAGAGATGTCAGACTAATGTGTGGAAGTATTAATATTCTTAGAGAGTTCTAGCCTACCATCCCGAGACCAGCGGGAGGCTCCCGATTTTTCGGGTAATCCCCTGCACCCCTGGAAGGGTAGGCACTTTGCCCGCATCCCACCCACTTCCTAGTGAAGTGGGCAGAATGGGGAGAATATTCCCGGCGATCGGCGGGTCTGTGCATAGGGTGCATAGACTTATGATGCGATTCTAGGAGACTCTCGTAATTTTGCCCCATTCCCCCTAACTAAATATTTGGCATTCCCTATGAAGTCCCGTGAGGGGTGGGACTTAATGATGCTACCCGTCCGGCTCTGCCCCAACACCGCCCACCTGCTTCTACTCCCCAGGCTTCTCCCGGGAAGGGAATCTCAGAAGTCGGTAAGTATTCTGTACAGTCTGGATACAGGAAGAAGCTGACTTGTTGTCTAAGACTATAATTATGGCTTGCATAAATGAGAAAGTTGTAGCCAATAAAAAGAACACAAAAAGCCATGCCCAAACCTATCCCCATTCAGAAATATTATGTTCGTAGGGTGTAATTATTTAATGGTTAATAGCTGAAATAAATGAAACTGCAACTCTAATATGTTCCATTTGTATCTTCTACAGATTCTGATAGGATGAGTTGCATGAGGAACCTGTAGTCATGTCTAGACAAATTAAACTCTCTAGCATCAGAACTCCCTGCACACTCAGCCACACACACACCAAATCTTATCATTAAAAATAAAACACGGACACCAAAATTGCCGGGGAAAAATGGTCAGTCTTTTTATTTTCTTAAAACTAGTAACCTATTTATTTAGAGCCTCCTATTTATTAAATGTCCTAACTGAACAAACCTAAACATAACATGGTGACAGGGTTTCTGAATGGCCTAACAATAAAGTGAATACATATGAAAGCATATATATATGAAAAATAATAAACGGAGGGGCTACACTCCCACCTTTACCAAATTGGGGTTGGGACCAACTGCCCCTCTCGCAGAGTTCACGGGCCACCTGCCCAACCCTGCGGGGGAAATACCTAAGTACGAATTGAGGGGCACCCGTGCACCTAGGAAGGCCAGGACCCACCTGGATCGGTGGTTATCCATTGAAACGCCCTACACTCGGCCTAAAGCCAACCCAGCCGCACGGGTAACCCCCCAGGGAAAATTAACTATAGCTTACCAAAAATCATAACCCTAAACCCATGAAACATTCATAAAACCAGGCCACAACAAGGACCTACCGTCCGTAGCCGCCACCATATCTCAACTCAAAGCTATTAACAAAACCCAACCCCTAAACATCTAGAGCTCTAACCCCCAAAATCAAGTCTCTAAGAAAAATTTTGCACCCCCCACGAGACAGGTGCACCCCATCAGCCCTGTACAGTTCTCTACCCTGATTAGTGATCCCAGGGTGTCTCACCACCTAACCCCCGTGGGCCAGAACCGCCCTGCCAACCACGGAGTTAATCCTCCACCTGGACATATCCACTGCCAATGGGTTAAAAGCCCCATGCCACTGCAAACGTGGCACCATCTCAGACCATATGACCCTACAAAAGGGCCACCGAGCAATAAGTGCCAATATATCAGCCCTGATGGTCATTCTTAAATCAAGTCATGTGTGGGAGCTTAAATCATTGCCGCCCAAATGAATAATGAGGAAACGGGGGTACCCGTACCTCGCACCGAGCTCTGGAGTAAGCCCTCCAAACCCTGCCAATGTAGACCTCTCTGCTCAATCCACCTTATATTAACAACTTCAGATAGCTCCCGAGCACCCAATAAAACTTCAGACCGGGCCAGCCAGAATACATATGAATGCCCTATAACCCAAATAAAGGTATCATCCAATTGCCAACCTGGTAAAAAACAAAAAGGTGTAAAGGTTAATAAACAATATACTCAAGTATACAATAACCAGGGAACAGCATGATACATGAGGAAGTTACATTAAACTATATTGATGGGGCTATTGACTCTAACTGTCTAATACTGAGTCTATTTATACATTAAACCTACCAAGGGACAATGAGGAGTGGGCCGATGAAAGAGATCCCAACCAGACCTGAGCAAAAAACACAAAACTTCCACCGGCGGGCAGCAGCCACAATTAAAACCAGTGATAACATAAAAAAATCCTCAAGACCCCCACCTAGGGCGAGTAGCTAATCTTCAGGTTGGGATGCAGCAAACGGAATTCCGACGCTCCTGTAACCAGACTCCATCCTTCCGTCCACTGAGTTTGCTCGTGCTCCCGCCATGATTTACCACACAGCACAAGTATTCACAAAGAAAACCCCATGCCGATAAGTTTTGGGCAGGACAGAACACAAGCAACTGACCCAACTGCCACATGCAACGTCACAGACCATCCCAAAGAAAGTGGCCCGGAAAATTCTAAACCAACTATGAAGTGGAAGAACGCCCAAAGGGCACTCCCAAAACCACAGAAACATGTCTGCGATCTCAGGAGCGCCCCCCACATGCCTAACACTCCCACTAGTAAATGGGAAAACCCGTGAGACGTTGTACCTGTCTATTGGGTCCCCGCGTCTGACTGCCTTGACACGAGTAGGCGCTATGGTCCATATAACCACCAGCCACACTGCCCAAATCATACAGTCATGAGGTAACATCAACCCGAGGAAAAAACACCAAGGCAAGAATAACGTGTGCTCTTACCTCTGGTACCTTGTTCCAGAAGGAACCGACCCCACGGCTCCCATGAAGCAAGAAAAATGCGGTATGTCCCTAGGCCCAGGGACCGGTGGGCTACGGCCGCCAAACTGGTCATATAACCTACCAAATATAATTCGGGCATAATTCACCAATTGGTTCAGCAAAGGCGCCAATGCTCTAAACCGAGACCAGTCACCTCTGGACAATGCATCAGCAATACAGTTATCAATGCCAGCCACGTGACGTGCGCAAAAAGTAATATTAAATTGCAAGCAACGCAATACCAGCTGAGCAATTACCTTAATGGCCAGCAAAAATGCAGAGAGCTGTTTATTAATCGCCTGGACAACTCCCAAGTTATCGCACCAAAAAACCATGGACCTGTTTCTCAACCGCTCCCCCCAAAGCTCCATTGCCACCAAAATAGGAAACAGTTCCAGCAGAAGAAGATTGCGAGTCAAGCCCTCAGCTATCCATTCAGCCGGCCACCGCACAGTGCACCAACTCCCACCTAAAAAGGCCCCAAAACCCAAAGAACCTGCCGCGTCAGTAAAAAGCTGCAGAGTTACATTAGATGCCAGGGGGTCCTGCCAAATACGCCCTCCATTAAACTGATCCAGAAATTGATCCCAGACCAAGAGATCCCGATGGATCTCCCCTGGCAACCTTAAAAAATTATGCAGGCTCCTGGCTTTTGCTGTTAACCTTTCCAGCTTACAGCAAAAAAATCTACCCATGGGAATAACTCTGCATGCAAAATTAAATAACCCCAAAATGGACTGAGCCTGCCGCAGTGTAACCTTACCTACCGCCAGTGCCAGTAATATGCTGTCATGCAACCGACGTACCTTATCCTCCGGCAACCGACAAAGCCCCCCAACCGTGTCTATCTCGATACCCAAATAGGGAAGTCTCTCCGTGGGACCCTCATCGTCGTATCCAATGCCAGGGGAATGCCAAAGCTAGAAAAAAGAGCCACAGCCTATTGAAGTAGCAAAGCACATCTTTGAGACCCTGCTGGACCTACCAATAAAAAATCGTACAAATAATGTGCAATGCCATCTTCCCTTGAACCTCTTTGTAGATACCAATGTAGAAATGAACTAAACTTCTCAAAGTAGGAGCAGGGAATAGAACAACCCATGGGCAGACATATATCAAAATAAAAACCGTCCTCTAAGTAAAAACCCATGAACCTAAAAGCTGAAGGGTGTAGTGGCAACAAATGAAATGCAGATTCAATATCGAGTTTGCACATCAAAGCCCCTGATTAAAATGACGAACCACCGCTAAACCCTCATCAAAGGACTGGTACCATACCCGACAAAGCTCCTCTGCAATCGCGTCGTTCACTGAGCCACCTCTGGGGTATGATCCCTACAGCCTTTTTAGAGACTACCCCAACTAGCGACAGTATCAAACCCTCAATTGGAGGTTCCCGAAATGGACCTAAAATGCACCCCAACTGCACCTCCCCGTCAACCTTCTCACATAGAACTGCAGGCAAATCTCACGCCGAGCGTAAATTCCTGCCCCCACCCCCAGTGACTATGCCCCTCACCGGCAAATGAAAACTGTCCAGAATCCTGCCCGCAAAAACTCAGGACGGTTTGGATAAGCTTCCAGCCAAGCCGCCATAGCTTCAACACAAACTGGAGTAGGACCCCTATTTTGGAGGGGCGGCTGCAGGGCCGGGGCCAATTGCCCCATTCCCTGAGGCCCCAGAGGAAACATCCCCTGATCGGGAACAATCTTTAATGGGGTGTGCTCCGCCGCATCTGATACAACAGTGCCGAAAGTGACGTTTTGTCCCCAAAACACATTGCCTGTTATTATGGGCAAAACATTTTCCATGTCCAAGCCGCGACGCAGGGTTCCTGGCTACCCCCCACCCCAGTGCCAAATGTCCGCTGCGGCTGGGTAACGTCGACAAATACCTCCACATCCTTAGCCCCGAAATCGATAATTTCCTTTCCGTGCTGCTTCCGCCGAAATTCTTCGTCATATATTCTCCATGGGTTCCCCACGCAGAACTAACCATTTCATGTATCAGATACATGTAACGTATAACTTTCATATGCTCGTCTGGTCGCGTTTCTAGGTAGCACGATACAAAAATATACATCCCCATACAATTGTGGTAAGACATGCACGTGTCCACACCCGCGCCCTCTTTCTTCTTAGCAACATTCCATGCCTGCCTTGCCTTACTAGTAAGTGCAAATATGTTAACAAAACGACCCTTCCTAATCCTGTCCCTTTCCCTGGGGCGCACCCCCCTTAAAACGTCTGTGTTTGCGCAAAGTACTTTGTCTGACAGCACAGAAGTGTCAGAAAAACTACTGGTGGAGGAATGATGCCTGTGCTTAGCCTTCCTACCCCTCTTTTTGTGCCTCCCAGAATTAGAAGAGGAATCAGTAGAAGAAGGACTATCATTACCCGAGGTCCCCCGCCCATGCTGCGGGGGCCGCTCACACAGCACGTCACTAGGCTCGCTCCCACCACTGGAGATCCTCCAATCCGGATCAGAAGAAGACTCACCAGAACAAACCACCGCCGGGCCAGCACTGGTTTCGCCCCCATCATCCATGTTGCGCTCTTTCCTCTGCATCGTGGTACTGGTAGATGCTTCACCTGTGGGAAGACAACCGGACATATCCGACACCATCTTGGGCAGACCTAGTGGTTCCGAAGCCCCCACAGTATAACGCCCCCTCCCCTTTTGCAAAGTTGCGGCCAAAGCTGGGCCAACCACTGTGGTTAAACCCCTTGACAGTGAGGTTGGGCTCCGATTATTCATGCCTGCATCACCCTCCCCCCCGCTGGGCCCAGCGGGGAGGAGCGGAACCAACGCCGACAACAGTGAAGCATGAAGCGCAGATACCACTCCTAAATCACCTCCAGCATTCCCAGGTGCATGATCCGCGGCTACTCGCACTACTCGCATTAACCCCAGATGCCCCACTCACTACATCGGCATAAGATCTTTTATTTCGAGAAGCCACAGAGTTGCCCCAATGACGTCCCCAAAGGGCACAGAAGGCGACCCCGTTATGCTGTCCGCAGAACAAGAACTGGAGGAAGCACACTTAGTGTCCTCCATTTCATGTCCCCTATTACTCCTGATGTCAAAATGGCGGTCGGGACTACGAACCGCATCTAACAGCATGTCATCTACAGGGCTATATAGAGTTACTCGTGGGCCTGCGTGCAACTGACGCCGCAGCCTCCATGACCCAGTCCCCAACATATCCCCCTCCACAGGGGCATTAAACCGCTCGGGAGTCCTACGCACTCCGCACCTCCGTCCTCCCCGACGTTGAAACCCTGTGGTAATAGACCCCGATGTTCCGCGGATAGAAATCCGGTCCCGGGCTCGACCGCGTCCGCAGGCACCCCCAACCCCATCCGGGGTGACAGTCCAGCCACCCACCATGTCCACCAAATAGCGGTCGGGATGGCTGTGGCCCTGCGGGGGCGATCCATCGTTAAAGTAGAATTAAGGAAAGAAAGAAAGAGTAGGAAAGCAAAAAAGGTAGAATAAAAATAGTGGGTGAATATAAGAGAAAGATATCAATATAATTAAATATTAGCAATAAACCAAATGTAGTACTTCTCTGTCCAAGATCAGGAAAAGAGAGAGGGCAAGCCAACCTTAACTTCCCATAAAACCTATAACAACCACGCCCCCCCCCAACACAACTAGCCATACCATTGGCTTATACCAATTGACCATAAACTACTACCCCGAACAATTAACCCCCAGTGTCCCTGAGTGCACAGAGTGTCAGACTGCAGGTTTATGACATCTACTGTCAAATGAACTGACCTCCATGTTCTTTTGCGATATTCCTGATTTCAATATAATTGTGTGTGTTTGAGCTGTGCTTGACGCAGCATATATACACTATTTTTACACATGGCATAAATGCGGGGAATATACTGCCAATGCTGACCTGACCCATCTCTTGGATATGGGTGAGAATATTTTTTCATGTGTTTTTTTGCATTCATTTTGCAGCTAGTTCTGCATCAGGCCAGAATGTGATTGGCAAATGTCATGTATTTTGAGCTCAACCAATAGTTATTGAAATCTAGCAAATCAATCACTAGCACAGGCCGCATACATATACGCACACACGCACACACATACTGGTTTCCATGTTGGATGGGGACTGACTTTCTGCTCATCACTTGTGGGGACCACCCCTTCTAGATGTTCTAGAGGTATGAAAAAGATTAGGCACGCTGGGCCTGATGCAGAGCCAGACGCTATTTGCGGACGCTCGTTCAGAAAAAGGGTCCGGATATTTAAATTGAGCGCTCGCTCTTTGCGGTCTGTGGACGCCTCTACTTCTGAGCGAGCATCCGAAACATGTGCTCGCTTTTTTGTAAAGACGCCCCTTGGCCGTTCGCATCATACGTCATCTCCGCTATTTATTTGATTAATCGAGTACATCGAAAGGCGTATGAATTGCTCGCTATTCTTGTGGTAGCATTTTCCTACCGCAATCATGCAAGCAGTTCAGGCTAAAAGACAACCAAGTGTCGTGGTCGATGATGCTGCTTTGTTAATTATGCACACCCTTAAAACGCCCGTTTTGACCGTTTGGCACGCCTGCGTTCGGATCTCCACTCCCCGTTTTCAAGCACCTTCCCCTGTTACCACCCACAAACGCCTCATCCTGTCACTCAAATTAGCAGGCATTCGCTATTTTGGAGCACACGATTTCCGACCTCTCTGACTGGTTGGTGCATGCGCATTACAACCCATACGCATGCGCAGATGTATGAACATCGCTCGGAGCGAACGAGCGGCCGCTTATGAGCGGCTCTGAATCAGGCCCTCTGTTTTTTTTGTGCTTCATCAATGTAGCCACCTTTTGCAGATATAACCATCGAATACCTTTGTGGCATTCTTCTACAATGGAAATCCACTAATGATCAGGAATTCGTTCCCAAACTGTTGCAGAAGTGCCACAAATTTAGGTTGCTTTCCTTTCACCCTTTTGTTTAGTTCATCCCAAACCAACTTGATGTGATTTAAATCTGGAGATCGTGCTGGCCATTCCATTATTTTCAGCCATCTTGTTCTTTTCCTCAAAGGTAGTACTGAGCCTGATAAATGTTTTGGATAATATTGTAAAAACAGATCTATAGGAGTATAAAAGTGTCTCTAATCAAATGCAGTAAATACTAATGAATGATATAAAAAATATATAAAGTGCCAATCTAAAAAAAATGTATTAAGCATCCAATGCAACAATAGTTCATAATATTCAATATAAAATTGTTACTGATCAAGGGCCTGATTCAGTAAGGATCGCTATTGCAATCGCAATAGCGATTATGCACACAGTTCAACTTTGATAGTATGCTAATTCATTGCAATCGCAATGCCACCGCTGCACAACATAAGGACAACCACTTTACCTTACACACATCCGTAATGTTAAGCAAGACTACAAAAACATTGGTACAATCGAGCACCATCGCAGCCTCACGCACACTTGCACAAGCTCTGACCTTAGTCAGGAATTGCTAACTTCATCACACGCTATGAGGCCTCAGGGTGCATAGGGCATCACAGTGGATAATTTATGAACGCCCATGCAACGGCATTGAAAAACACTGGCACGCCTGCATTTCCACGACCCCCCCCCCCGTCACAAATGGCACTTCCCATCACTCACTCTGCGATGGCTCTTCGTAGTCACTAGTTGTAATTTCCGGAACGTGACAATCAAACGATTGCGTGCGTATTAGCAACTGTGATCCAAGCTGTCCACTAAGTACCAGCAATATAAACAAACTGATATATTCATAAATCATAGTAATTCATCATAAATAAACAATTTAATAAACCATTAAAGGTTGTGCTTCTCATGGGCTGAGATCAATTTCCTTTAAATTGTGCATGGAAAATACAAGTAAATGAAATGATGTATAGTATGAGATAATAGAGGTGCAGAAACATGGGGGGGGGGTTTGTTATCAAAATCATTGTCGTTTTCAAGTTTGGGCTTTCACACAATGAGAAGTGTCAGCTTTTAGGAATTACATAAACCCTACACACTGAGGAATCATTCTTTTGTCTACTCTACGCTGTACAAAAACCCTGCATGATGTACCAAAGAATTAGACATTTTATTCATCGGTCCATAAGACCCTTCCTACAGTCCTTACTAGTCCACTGGTGGTGCTTCATGGCCCAGCACAGGCTTTTTTTCATTGCTGCAGAATAGCAGTTCTTAACCCGTAACTTGTTCCCCGAAAACGGGTTTTCTGTTTTATAACTCTGAAATTTACACTATTTTTCAGTTTTTGGTAACCTAAACTTTTATTTTAAACCTCTAGCAGTTTACTGTTTACCTTTGTACCATTGCGGTTTATTCACTGGACTTGAATTTCTTAACTTTCAATAAAAAATGGGAGTATTGTAAAACTGTCGACCGATAGTGTAAATTCTGTAGTTTTATAAAGCTGCTGTTTAGTTTATATACCCCTGAGTGATGAATCTGCCATAAGGTTGCCTGTACAGTATACACTCCCTCTAGCAATTTAAACACCAGATTTGCAGTGGAGGCAGCCAAGTTAGCAATTCATTTTCATGTGAATATTTTTATCTTTTGAATATGTCAAATGAGTCAAAATCCAAGGTAAATCTATAATGTTTTAATGTTCTCAGACTATAGTTGTAATAAACATGCTTTAATTATTGATATTGTTGTTATTATATATAAATATTAAAGTTTGTTTTTGTAAATGGTCTTAATTCTTAACTGTGCTCTATAGCATAGGTGGTGTTTGAGGTTTTGCAAATAAATGGCCATCACTAATAAAATGCAGTAGCACAAAATGAAAATACTGGTTCTATAGTGTTGGCATGGAAAGTACTTTCTAATGTAGGAGATACCTCTACAACTTCAGTACATTTCTCCTCCGTTCTATTCACCTCTCGGATGCTGCGCTCATTATGCAGCTGTCCAGAAAGCAAATAAAAGGTATCAATTCGTATAAATTACAATTATGCCTTCAAAACAAAGGATCCATTGTTTCCAACTGTCATTAAGGTTACTAACAGCAATTAATGACGTAATTATGGGAAAAAAGTTATTTTGGGCCTGTGTACATTTGGAAGACCCTTACATATAATCACACTGTTCACGTAAAGAAATAATTATCCTTTATTGAGGCACACCTATTGTGGGTGTTCATTTTACTAATGTGAATTTTAGGGTTTGCAATGTCAATAGTTAATGGAGTGAATTAAAGCATTTTACAAGTCATCTGCATCAATAAGTAATCAAAAATTGGCAATTTCTAAGAGATGTCAGACTAATGTGTGGAAGTATTAATATTCTTAGAGAGTTCTAGCCTACCATCCCGAGACCAGCGGGAGGCTCCCGATTTTTCGGGTAATCCCCTGCACCCCTGGAAGGGTAGGCACTTTGCCCGCATCCCACCCACTTCCTAGTGAAGTGGGCAGAATGGGGAGAATATTCCCGGCGATCGGCGGGTCTGTGCATAGGGTGCATAGACTTATGATGCGATTCTAGGAGACTCTCGTAATTTTGCCCCATTCCCCCTAACTAAATATTTGGCATTCCCTATGAAGTCCCGTGAGGGGTGGGACTTAATGATGCTACCCGTCCGGCTCTGCCCCAACACCGCCCACCTGCTTCTACTCCCCAGGCTTCTCCCGGGAAGGGAATCTCAGAAGTCGGTAAGTATTCTGTACAGTCTGGATACAGGAAGAAGCTGACTTGTTGTCTAAGACTATAATTATGGCTTGCATAAATGAGAAAGTTGTAGCCAATAAAAAGAACACAAAAAGCCATGCCCAAACCTATCCCCATTCAGAAATATTATGTTCGTAGGGTGTAATTATTTAATGGTTAATAGCTGAAATAAATGAAACTGCAACTCTAATATGTTCCATTTGTATCTTCTACAGATTCTGATAGGATGAGTTGCATGAGGAACCTGTAGTCATGTCTAGACAAATTAAACTCTCTAGCATCAGAACTCCCTGCACACTCAGCCACACACACACCAAATCTTATCATTAAAAATAAAACACGGACACCAAAATTGCCGGGGAAAAATGGTCAGTCTTTTTATTTTCTTAAAACTAGTAACCTATTTATTTAGAGCCTCCTATTTATTAAATGTCCTAACTGAACAAACCTAAACATAACATGGTGACAGGGTTTCTGAATGGCCTAACAATAAAGTGAATACATATGAAAGCATATATATATGAAAAATAATAAACGGAGGGGCTACACTCCCACCTTTACCAAATTGGGGTTGGGACCAACTGCCCCTCTCGCAGAGTTCACGGGCCACCTGCCCAACCCTGCGGGGGAAATACCTAAGTACGAATTGAGGGGCACCCGTGCACCTAGGAAGGCCAGGACCCTCCTGGATCGGTGGTTATCCATTGAAACGCCCTACACTCGGCCTAAAGCCAACCCAGCCGCACGGGTAACCCCCCAGGGAAAATTAACTATAGCTTACCAAAAATCATAACCCTAAACCCATGAAACATTCATAAAACCAGGCCACAACAAGGACCTACCGTCCGTAGCCGCCACCATATCTCAACTCAAAGCTATTAACAAAACCCAACCCCTAAACATCTAGAGCTCTAACCCCCAAAATCAAGTCTCTAAGAAAAATTTTGCACCCCCCACGAGACAGGTGCACCCCATCAGCCCTGTACAGTTCTCTACCCTGATTAGTGATCCCAGGGTGTCTCACCACCTAACCCCCGTGGGCCAGAACCGCCCTGCCAACCACGGAGTTAATCCTCCACCTGGACATATCCACTGCCAATGGGTTAAAAGCCCCATGCCACTGCAAACGTGGCACCATCTCAGACCATATGACCCTACAAAAGGGCCACCGAGCAATAAGTGCCAATATATCAGCCCTGATGGTCATTCTTAAATCAAGTCATGTGTGGGAGCTTAAATCATTGCCGCCCAAATGAATAATGAGGAAACGGGGGTACCCGTACCTCGCACCGAGCTCTGGAGTAAGCCCTCCAAACCCTGCCAATGTAGACCTCTCTGCTCAATCCACCTTATATTAACAACTTCAGATAGCTCCCGAGCACCCAATAAAACTTCAGACCGGGCCAGCCAGAATACATATGAATGCCCTATAACCCAAATAAAGGTATCATCCAATTGCCAACCTGGTAAAAAACAAAAAGGTGTAAAGGTTAATAAACAATATACTCAAGTATACAATAACCAGGGAACAGCATGATACATGAGGAAGTTACATTAAACTATATTGATGGGGCTATTGACTCTAACTGTCTAATACTGAGTCTATTTATACATTAAACCTACCAAGGGACAATGAGGAGTGGGCCGATGAAAGAGATCCCAACCAGACCTGAGCAAAAAACACAAAACTTCCACCGGCGGGCAGCAGCCACAATTAAAACCAGTGATAACATAAAAAAATCCTCAAGACCCCCACCTAGGGCGAGTAGCTAATCTTCAGGTTGGGATGCAGCAAACGGAATTCCGACGCTCCTGTAACCAGACTCCATCCTTCCGTCCACTGAGTTTGCTCGTGCTCCCGCCATGATTTACCACACAGCACAAGTATTCACAAAGAAAACCCCATGCCGATAAGTTTTGGGCAGGACAGAACACAAGCAACTGACCCAACTGCCACATGCAACGTCACAGACCATCCCAAAGAAAGTGGCCCGGAAAATTCTAAACCAACTATGAAGTGGAAGAACGCCCAAAGGGCACTCCCAAAACCACAGAAACATGTCTGCGATCTCAGGAGCGCCCCCCACATGCCTAACACTCCCACTAGTAAATGGGAAAACCCGTGAGACGTTGTACCTGTCTATTGGGTCCCCGCGTCTGACTGCCTTGACACGAGTAGGCGCTATGGTCCATATAACCACCAGCCACACTGCCCGCATCATACAGTCATGAGGTAACATCAACCCGAGGAAAAAACACCAAGGCAAGAATAACGTGTGCTCTTACCTCTGGTACCTTGTTCCAGAAGGAACCGACCCCACGGCTCCCATGAAGCAAGAAAAATGCGGTATGTCCCTAGGCCCAGGGACCGGTGGGCTACGGCCGCCAAACTGGTCATATAACCTACCAAATATAATTCGGGCATAATTCACCAATTGGTTCAGCAAAGGCGCCAATGCTCTAAACCGAGACCAGTCACCTCTGGACAATGCATCAGCAATACAGTTATCAATGCCAGCCACGTGACGTGCGCAAAAAGTAATATTAAATTGCAAGCAACGCAATACCAGCTGAGCAATTACCTTAATGGCCAGCAAAAATGCAGAGAGCTGTTTATTAATCGCCTGGACAACTCCCAAGTTATCGCACCAAAAAACCATGGACCTGTTTCTCAACCGCTCCCCCCAAAGCTCCATTGCCACCAAAATAGGAAACAGTTCCAGCAGAAGAAGATTGCGAGTCAAGCCCTCAGCTATCCATTCAGCCGGCCACCGCACAGTGCACCAACTCCCACCTAAAAAGGCCCCAAAACCCAAAGAACCTGCCGCGTCAGTAAAAAGCTGCAGAGTTACATTAGATGCCAGGGGGTCCTGCCAAATACGCCCTCCATTAAACTGATCCAGAAATTGATCCCAGACCAAGAGATCCCGATGGATCTCCCCTGGCAACCTTAAAAAATTATGCAGGCTCCTGGCTTTTGCTGTTAACCTTTCCAGCTTACAGCAAAAAAATCTACCCATGGGAATAACTCTGCATGCAAAATTAAATAACCCCAAAATGGACTGAGCCTGCCGCAGTGTAACCTTACCTACCGCCAGTGCCAGTAATATGCTGTCATGCAACCGACGTACCTTATCCTCCGGCAACCGACAAAGCCCCCCAACCGTGTCTATCTCGATACCCAAATAGGGAAGTCTCTCCGTGGGACCCTCATCGTCGTATCCAATGCCAGGGGAATGCCAAAGCTAGAAAAAAGAGCCACAGCCTATTGAAGTAGCAAAGCACATCTTTGAGACCCTGCTGGACCTACCAATAAAAAATCGTACAAATAATGTGCAATGCCATCTTCCCTTGAACCTCTTTGTAGATACCAATGTAGAAATGAACTAAACTTCTCAAAGTAGGAGCAGGGAATAGAACAACCCATGGGCAGACATATATCAAAATAAAAACCGTCCTCTAAGTAAAAACCCATGAACCTAAAAGCTGAAGGGTGTAGTGGCAACAAATGAAATGCAGATTCAATATCGAGTTTGCACATCAAAGCCCCTGATTAAAATGACGAACCACCGCTAAACCCTCATCAAAGGACTGGTACCATACCCGACAAAGCTCCTCTGCAATCGCGTCGTTCACTGAGCCACCTCTGGGGTATGATCCCTACAGCCTTTTTAGAGACTACCCCAACTAGCGACAGTATCAAACCCTCAATTGGAGGTTCCCGAAATGGACCTAAAATGCACCCCAACTGCACCTCCCCGTCAACCTTCTCACATAGAACTGCAGGCAAATCTCACGCCGAGCGTAAATTCCTGCCCCCACCCCCAGTGACTATGCCCCTCACCGGCAAATGAAAACTGTCCAGAATCCTGCCCGCAAAAACTCAGGACGGTTTGGATAAGCTTCCAGCCAAGCCGCCATAGCTTCAACACAAACTGGAGTAGGACCCCTATTTTGGAGGGGCGGCTGCAGGGCCGGGGCCAATTGCCCCATTCCCTGAGGCCCCAGAGGAAACATCCCCTGATCGGGAACAATCTTTAATGGGGTGTGCTCCGCCGCATCTGATACAACAGTGCCGAAAGTGACGTTTTGTCCCCAAAACACATTGCCTGTTATTATGGGCAAAACATTTTCCATGTCCAAGCCGCGACGCAGGGTTCCTGGCTACCCCCCACCCCAGTGCCAAATGTCCGCTGCGGCTGGGTAACGTCGACAAATACCTCCACATCCTTAGCCCCGAAATCGATAATTTCCTTTCCGTGCTGCTTCCGCCGAAATTCTTCGTCATATATTCTCCATGGGTTCCCCACGCAGAACTAACCATTTCATGTATCAGATACATGTAACGTATAACTTTCATATGCTCGTCTGGTCGCGTTTCTAGGTAGCACGATACAAAAATATACATCCCCATACAATTGTGGTAAGACATGCACGTGTCCACACCCGCGCCCTCTTTCTTCTTAGCAACATTCCATGCCTGCCTTGCCTTACTAGTAAGTGCAAATATGTTAACAAAATGACCCTTCCTAATCCTGTCCCTTTCCCTGGGGCGCACCCCCCTTAAAACGTCTGTGTTTGCGCAAAGTACTTTGTCTGACAGCACAGAAGTGTCAGAAAAACTACTGGTGGAGGAATGATGCCTGTGCTTAGCCTTCCTACCCCTCTTTTTGTGCCTCCCAGAATTAGAAGAGGAATCAGTAGAAGAAGGACTATCATTACCCGAGGTCCCCCGCCCATGCTGCGGGGGCCGCTCACACAGCACGTCACTAGGCTCGCTCCCACCACTGGAGATCCTCCAATCCGGATCAGAAGAAGACTCACCAGAACAAACCACCGCCGGGCCAGCACTGGTTTCGCCCCCATCATCCATGTTGCGCTCTTTCCTCTGCATCGTGGTACTGGTAGATGCTTCACCTGTGGGAAGACAACCGGACATATCCGACACCATCTTGGGCAGACCTAGTGGTTCCGAAGCCCCCACAGTATAACGCCCCCTCCCCTTTTGCAAAGTTGCGGCCAAAGCTGGGCCAACCACTGTGGTTAAACCCCTTGACAGTGAGGTTGGGCTCCGATTATTCATGCCTGCATCACCCTCCCCCCCGCTGGGCCCAGCGGGGAGGAGCGGAACCAACGCCGACAACAGTGAAGCATGAAGCGCAGATACCACTCCTAAATCACCTCCAGCATTCCCAGGTGCATGATCCGCGGCTACTCGCACTACTCGCATTAACCCCAGATGCCCCACTCACTACATCGGCATAAGATCTTTTATTTCGAGAAGCCACAGAGTTGCCCCAATGACGTCCCCAAAGGGCACAGAAGGCGACCCCGTTATGCTGTCCGCAGAACAAGAACTGGAGGAAGCACACTTAGTGTCCTCCATTTCATGTCCCCTATTACTCCTGATGTCAAAATGGCGGTCGGGACTACGAACCGCATCTAACAGCATGTCATCTACAGGGCTATATAGAGTTACTCGTGGGCCTGCGTGCAACTGACGCCGCAGCCTCCATGACCCAGTCCCCAACATATCCCCCTCCACAGGGGCATTAAACCGCTCGGGAGTCCTACGCACTCCGCACCTCCGTCCTCCCCGACGTTGAAACCCTGTGGTAATAGACCCCGATGTTCCGCGGATAGAAATCCGGTCCCGGGCTCGACCGCGTCCGCGGGCACCCCCAACCCCATCCGGGGTGACAGTCCAGCCACCCACCATGTCCACCAAATAGCGGTCGGGATGGCTGTGGCCCTGCGGGGGCGATCCATCGTTAAAGTAGAATTAAGGAAAGAAAGAAAGAGTAGGAAAGCAAAAAAGGTAGAATAAAAATAGTGGGTGAATATAAGAGAAAGATATCAATATAATTAAATATTAGCAATAAACCAAATGTAGTACTTCTCTGTCCAAGATCAGGAAAAGAGAGAGGGCAAGCCAACCTTAACTTCCCATAAAACCTATAACAACCACGCCCCCCCCCAACACAACTAGCCATACCATTGGCTTATACCAATTGACCATAAACTACTACCCCGAACAATTAACCCCCAGTGTCCCTGAGTGCACAGAGTGTCAGACTGCAGGTTTATGACATCTACTGTCAAATGAACTGACCTCCATGTTCTTTTGCGATATTCCTGATTTCAATATAATTGTGTGTGTTTGAGCTGTGCTTGACGCAGCATATATACACTATTTTTACACATGGCATAAATGCGGGGAATATACTGCCAATGCTGACCTGACCCATCTCTTGGATATGGGTGAGAATATTTTTTCATGTGTTTTTTTGCATTCATTTTGCAGCTAGTTCTGCATCAGGCCAGAATGTGATTGGCAAATGTCATGTATTTTGAGCTCAACCAATAGTTATTGAAATCTAGCAAATCAATCACTAGCACAGGCCGCATACATATACGCACACACGCACACACATACTGGTTTCCATGTTGGATGGGGACTGACTTTCTGCTCATCACTTGTGGGGACCACCCCTTCTAGATGTTCTAGAGGTATGAAAAAGATTAGGCACGCTGGGCCTGATGCAGAGCCAGACGCTATTTGCGGACGCTCGTTCAGAAAAAGGGTCCGGATATTTAAATTGAGCGCTCGCTCTTTGCGGTCTGTGGACGCCTCTACTTCTGAGCGAGCATCCGAAACATGTGCTCGCTTTTTTGTAAAGACGCCCCTTGGCCGTTCGCATCATACGTCATCTCCGCTATTTATTTGATTAATCGAGTACATCGAAAGGCGTATGAATTGCTCGCTATTCTTGTGGTAGCATTTTCCTACCGCAATCATGCAAGCAGTTCAGGCTAAAAGACAACCAAGTGTCGTGGTCGATGATGCTGCTTTGTTAATTATGCACACCCTTAAAACGCCCGTTTTGACCGTTTGGCACGCCTGCGTTCGGATCTCCACTCCCCGTTTTCAAGCACCTTCCCCTGTTACCACCCACAAACGCCTCATCCTGTCACTCAAATTAGCAGGCATTCGCTATTTTGGAGCACACGATTTCCGACCTCTCTGACTGGTTGGTGCATGCGCATTACAACCCATACGCATGCGCAGATGTATGAACATCGCTCGGAGCGAACGAGCGGCCGCTTATGAGCGGCTCTGAATCAGGCCCTCTGTTTTTTTTGTGCTTCATCAATGTAGCCACCTTTTGCAGATATAACCATCGAATACCTTTGTGGCATTCTTCTACAATGGAAATCCACTAATGATCAGGAATTCGTTCCCAAACTGTTGCAGAAGTGCCACAAATTTAGGTTGCTTTCCTTTCACCCTTTTGTTTAGTTCATCCCAAACCAACTTGATGTGATTTAAATCTGGAGATCGTGCTGGCCATTCCATTATTTTCAGCCATCTTGTTCTTTTCCTCAAAGGTAGTACTGAGCCTGATAAATGTTTTGGATAATATTGTAAAAACAGATCTATAGGAGTATAAAAGTGTCTCTAATCAAATGCAGTAAATACTAATGAATGATATAAAAAATATATAAAGTGCCAATCTAAAAAAAATGTATTAAGCATCCAATGCAACAATAGTTCATAATATTCAATATAAAATTGTTACTGATCAAGGGCCTGATTCAGTAAGGATCGCTATTGCAATCGCAATAGCGATTATGCACACAGTTCAACTTTGATAGTATGCTAATTCATTGCAATCGCAATGCCACCGCTGCACAACATAAGGACAACCACTTTACCTTACACACATCCGTAATGTTAAGCAAGACTACAAAAACATTGGTACAATCGAGCACCATCGCAGCCTCACGCACACTTGCACAAGCTCTGACCTTAGTCAGGAATTGCTAACTTCATCACACGCTATGAGGCCTCAGGGTGCATAGGGCATCACAGTGGATAATTTATGAACGCCCATGCAACGGCATTGAAAAACACTGGCACGCCTGCATTTCCACGACCCCCCCCCCCCGTCACAAATGGCACTTCCCATCACTCACTCTGCGATGGCTCTTCGTAGTCACTAGTTGTAATTTCCGGAACGTGACAATCAAACGATTGCGTGCGTATTAGCAACTGTGATCCAAGCTGTCCACTAAGTACCAGCAATATAAACAAACTGATATATTCATAAATCATAGTAATTCATCATAAATAAACAATTTAATAAACCATTAAAGGTTGTGCTTCTCATGGGCTGAGATCAATTTCCTTTAAATTGTGCATGGAAAATACAAGTAAATGAAATGATGTATAGTATGAGATAATAGAGGTGCAGAAACATGGGGGGGGGGGTTTGTTATCAAAATCATTGTCGTTTTCAAGTTTGGGCTTTCACACAATGAGAAGTGTCAGCTTTTAGGAATTACATAAACCCTACACACTGAGGAATCATTCTTTTGTCTACTCTACGCTGTACAAAAACCCTGCATGATGTACCAAAGAATTAGACATTTTATTCATCGGTCCATAAGACCCTTCCTACAGTCCTTACTAGTCCACTGGTGGTGCTTCATGGCCCAGCACAGGCTTTTTTTCATTGCTGCAGAATAGCAGTTCTTAACCCGTAACTTGTTCCCCGAAAACGGGTTTTCTGTTTTATAACTCTGAAATTTACACTATTTTTCAGTTTTTGGTAACCTAAACTTTTATTTTAAACCTCTAGCAGTTTACTGTTTACCTTTGTACCATTGCGGTTTATTCACTGGACTTGAATTTCTTAACTTTCAATAAAAAATGGGAGTATTGTAAAACTGTCGACCGATAGTGTAAATTCTGTAGTTTTATAAAGCTGCTGTTTAGTTTATATACCCCTGAGTGATGAATCTGCCATAAGGTTGCCTGTACAGTATACACTCCCTCTAGCAATTTAAACACCAGATTTGCAGTGGAGGCAGCCAAGTTAGCAATTCATTTTCATGTGAATATTTTTATCTTTTGAATATGTCAAATGAGTCAAAATCCAAGGTAAATCTATAATGTTTTAATGTTCTCAGACTATAGTTGTAATAAACATGCTTTAATTATTGATATTGTTGTTATTATATATAAATATTAAAGTTTGTTTTTGTAAATGGTCTTAATTCTTAACTGTGCTCTATAGCATAGGTGGTGTTTGAGGTTTTGCAAATAAATGGCCATCACTAATAAAATGCAGTAGCACAAAATGAAAATACTGGTTCTATAGTGTTGGCATGGAAAGTACTTTCTAATGTAGGAGATACCTCTACAACTTCAGTACATTTCTCCTCCGTTCTATTCACCTCTCGGATGCTGCGCTCATTATGCAGCTGTCCAGAAAGCAAATAAAAGGTATCAATTCGTATAAATTACAATTATGCCTTCAAAACAAAGGATCCATTGTTTCCAACTGTCATTAAGGTTACTAACAGCAATTAATGACGTAATTATGGGAAAAAAGTTATTTTGGGCCTGTGTACATTTGGAAGACCCTTACATATAATCACACTGTTCACGTAAAGAAATAATTATCCTTTATTGAGGCACACCTATTGTGGGTGTTCATTTTACTAATGTGAATTTTAGGGTTTGCAATGTCAATAGTTAATGGAGTGAATTAAAGCATTTTACAAGTCATCTGCATCAATAAGTAATCAAAAATTGGCAATTTCTAAGAGATGTCAGACTAATGTGTGGAAGTATTAATATTCTTAGAGAGTTCTAGCCTACCATCCCGAGACCAGCGGGAGGCTCCCGATTTTTCGGGTAATCCCCTGCACCCCTGGAAGGGTAGGCACTTTGCCCGCATCCCACCCACTTCCTAGTGAAGTGGGCAGAATGGGGAGAATATTCCCGGCGATCGGCGGGTCTGTGCATAGGGTGCATAGACTTATGATGCGATTCTAGGAGACTCTCGTAATTTTGCCCCATTCCCCCTAACTAAATATTTGGCATTCCCTATGAAGTCCCGTGAGGGGTGGGACTTAATGATGCTACCCGTCCGGCTCTGCCCCAACACCGCCCACCTGCTTCTACTCCCCAGGCTTCTCCCGGGAAGGGAATCTCAGAAGTCGGTAAGTATTCTGTACAGTCTGGATACAGGAAGAAGCTGACTTGTTGTCTAAGACTATAATTATGGCTTGCATAAATGAGAAAGTTGTAGCCAATAAAAAGAACACAAAAAGCCATGCCCAAACCTATCCCCATTCAGAAATATTATGTTCGTAGGGTGTAATTATTTAATGGTTAATAGCTGAAATAAATGAAACTGCAACTCTAATATGTTCCATTTGTATCTTCTACAGATTCTGATAGGATGAGTTGCATGAGGAACCTGTAGTCATGTCTAGACAAATTAAACTCTCTAGCATCAGAACTCCCTGCACACTCAGCCACACACACACCAAATCTTATCATTAAAAATAAAACACGGACACCAAAATTGCCGGGGAAAAATGGTCAGTCTTTTTATTTTCTTAAAACTAGTAACCTATTTATTTAGAGCCTCCTATTTATTAAATGTCCTAACTGAACAAACCTAAACATAACATGGTGACAGGGTTTCTGAATGGCCTAACAATAAAGTGAATACATATGAAAGCATATATATATGAAAAATAATAAACGGAGGGGCTACACTCCCACCTTTACCAAATTGGGGTTGGGACCAACTGCCCCTCTCGCAGAGTTCACGGGCCACCTGCCCAACCCTGCGGGGGAAATACCTAAGTACGAATTGAGGGGCACCCGTGCACCTAGGAAGGCCAGGACCCACCTGGATCGGTGGTTATCCATTGAAACGCCCTACACTCGGCCTAAAGCCAACCCAGCCGCACGGGTAACCCCCCAGGGAAAATTAACTATAGCTTACCAAAAATCATAACCCTAAACCCATGAAACATTCATAAAACCAGGCCACAACAAGGACCTACCGTCCGTAGCCGCCACCATATCTCAACTCAAAGCTATTAACAAAACCCAACCCCTAAACATCTAGAGCTCTAACCCCCAAAATCAAGTCTCTAAGAAAAATTTTGCACCCCCCACGAGACAGGTGCACCCCATCAGCCCTGTACAGTTCTCTACCCTGATTAGTGATCCCAGGGTGTCTCACCACCTAACCCCCGTGGGCCAGAACCGCCCTGCCAACCACGGAGTTAATCCTCCACCTGGACATATCCACTGCCAATGGGTTAAAAGCCCCATGCCACTGCAAACGTGGCACCATCTCAGACCATATGACCCTACAAAAGGGCCACCGAGCAATAAGTGCCAATATATCAGCCCTGATGGTCATTCTTAAATCAAGTCATGTGTGGGAGCTTAAATCATTGCCGCCCAAATGAATAATGAGGAAACGGGGGTACCCGTACCTCGCACCGAGCTCTGGAGTAAGCCCTCCAAACCCTGCCAATGTAGACCTCTCTGCTCAATCCACCTTATATTAACAACTTCAGATAGCTCCCGAGCACCCAATAAAACTTCAGACCGGGCCAGCCAGAATACATATGAATGCCCTATAACCCAAATAAAGGTATCATCCAATTGCCAACCTGGTAAAAAACAAAAAGGTGTAAAGGTTAATAAACAATATACTCAAGTATACAATAACCAGGGAACAGCATGATACATGAGGAAGTTACATTAAACTATATTGATGGGGCTATTGACTCTAACTGTCTAATACTGAGTCTATTTATACATTAAACCTACCAAGGGACAATGAGGAGTGGGCCGATGAAAGAGATCCCAACCAGACCTGAGCAAAAAACACAAAACTTCCACCGGCGGGCAGCAGCCACAATTAAAACCAGTGATAACATAAAAAAATCCTCAAGACCCCCACCTAGGGCGAGTAGCTAATCTTCAGGTTGGGATGCAGCAAACGGAATTCCGACGCTCCTGTAACCAGACTCCATCCTTCCGTCCACTGAGTTTGCTCGTGCTCCCGCCATGATTTACCACACAGCACAAGTATTCACAAAGAAAACCCCATGCCGATAAGTTTTGGGCAGGACAGAACACAAGCAACTGACCCAACTGCCACATGCAACGTCACAGACCATCCCAAAGAAAGTGGCCCGGAAAATTCTAAACCAACTATGAAGTGGAAGAACGCCCAAAGGGCACTCCCAAAACCACAGAAACATGTCTGCGATCTCAGGAGCGCCCCCCACATGCCTAACACTCCCACTAGTAAATGGGAAAACCCGTGAGACGTTGTACCTGTCTATTGGGTCCCCGCGTCTGACTGCCTTGACACGAGTAGGCGCTATGGTCCATATAACCACCAGCCACACTGCCCGCATCATACAGTCATGAGGTAACATCAACCCGAGGAAAAAACACCAAGGCAAGAATAACGTGTGCTCTTACCTCTGGTACCTTGTTCCAGAAGGAACCGACCCCACGGCTCCCATGAAGCAAGAAAAATGCGGTATGTCCCTAGGCCCAGGGACCGGTGGGCTACGGCCGCCAAACTGGTCATATAACCTACCAAATATAATTCGGGCATAATTCACCAATTGGTTCAGCAAAGGCGCCAATGCTCTAAACCGAGACCAGTCACCTCTGGACAATGCATCAGCAATACAGTTATCAATGCCAGCCACGTGACGTGCGCAAAAAGTAATATTAAATTGCAAGCAACGCAATACCAGCTGAGCAATTACCTTAATGGCCAGCAAAAATGCAGAGAGCTGTTTATTAATCGCCTGGACAACTCCCAAGTTATCGCACCAAAAAACCATGGACCTGTTTCTCAACCGCTCCCCCCAAAGCTCCATTGCCACCAAAATAGGAAACAGTTCCAGCAGAAGAAGATTGCGAGTCAAGCCCTCAGCTATCCATTCAGCCGGCCACCGCACAGTGCACCAACTCCCACCTAAAAAGGCCCCAAAACCCAAAGAACCTGCCGCGTCAGTAAAAAGCTGCAGAGTTACATTAGATGCCAGGGGGTCCTGCCAAATACGCCCTCCATTAAACTGATCCAGAAATTGATCCCAGACCAAGAGATCCCGATGGATCTCCCCTGGCAACCTTAAAAAATTATGCAGGCTCCTGGCTTTTGCTGTTAACCTTTCCAGCTTACAGCAAAAAAATCTACCCATGGGAATAACTCTGCATGCAAAATTAAATAACCCCAAAATGGACTGAGCCTGCCGCAGTGTAACCTTACCTACCGCCAGTGCCAGTAATATGCTGTCATGCAACCGACGTACCTTATCCTCCGGCAACCGACAAAGCCCCCCAACCGTGTCTATCTCGATACCCAAATAGGGAAGTCTCTCCGTGGGACCCTCATCGTCGTATCCAATGCCAGGGGAATGCCAAAGCTAGAAAAAAGAGCCACAGCCTATTGAAGTAGCAAAGCACATCTTTGAGACCCTGCTGGACCTACCAATAAAAAATCGTACAAATAATGTGCAATGCCATCTTCCCTTGAACCTCTTTGTAGATACCAATGTAGAAATGAACTAAACTTCTCAAAGTAGGAGCAGGGAATAGAACAACCCATGGGCAGACATATATCAAAATAAAAACCGTCCTCTAAGTAAAAACCCATGAACCTAAAAGCTGAAGGGTGTAGTGGCAACAAATGAAATGCAGATTCAATATCGAGTTTGCACATCAAAGCCCCTGATTAAAATGACGAACCACCGCTAAACCCTCATCAAAGGACTGGTACCATACCCGACAAAGCTCCTCTGCAATCGCGTCGTTCACTGAGCCACCTCTGGGGTATGATCCCTACAGCCTTTTTAGAGACTACCCCAACTAGCGACAGTATCAAACCCTCAATTGGAGGTTCCCGAAATGGACCTAAAATGCACCCCAACTGCACCTCCCCGTCAACCTTCTCACATAGAACTGCAGGCAAATCTCACGCCGAGCGTAAATTCCTGCCCCCACCCCCAGTGACTATGCCCCTCACCGGCAAATGAAAACTGTCCAGAATCCTGCCCGCAAAAACTCAGGACGGTTTGGATAAGCTTCCAGCCAAGCCGCCATAGCTTCAACACAAACTGGAGTAGGACCCCTATTTTGGAGGGGCGGCTGCAGGGCCGGGGCCAATTGCCCCATTCCCTGAGGCCCCAGAGGAAACATCCCCTGATCGGGAACAATCTTTAATGGGGTGTGCTCCGCCGCATCTGATACAACAGTGCCGAAAGTGACGTTTTGTCCCCAAAACACATTGCCTGTTATTATGGGCAAAACATTTTCCATGTCCAAGCCGCGACGCAGGGTTCCTGGCTACCCCCCACCCCAGTGCCAAATGTCCGCTGCGGCTGGGTAACGTCGACAAATACCTCCACATCCTTAGCCCCGAAATCGATAATTTCCTTTCCGTGCTGCTTCCGCCGAAATTCTTCGTCATATATTCTCCATGGGTTCCCCACGCAGAACTAACCATTTCATGTATCAGATACATGTAACGTATAACTTTCATATGCTCGTCTGGTCGCGTTTCTAGGTAGCACGATACAAAAATATACATCCCCATACAATTGTGGTAAGACATGCACGTGTCCACACCCGCGCCCTCTTTCTTCTTAGCAACATTCCATGCCTGCCTTGCCTTACTAGTAAGTGCAAATATGTTAACAAAACGACCCTTCCTAATCCTGTCCCTTTCCCTGGGGCGCACCCCCCTTAAAACGTCTGTGTTTGCGCAAAGTACTTTGTCTGACAGCACAGAAGTGTCAGAAAAACTACTGGTGGAGGAATGATGCCTGTGCTTAGCCTTCCTACCCCTCTTTTTGTGCCTCCCAGAATTAGAAGAGGAATCAGTAGAAGAAGGACTATCATTACCCGAGGTCCCCCGCCCATGCTGCGGGGGCCGCTCACACAGCACGTCACTAGGCTCGCTCCCACCACTGGAGATCCTCCAATCCGGATCAGAAGAAGACTCACCAGAACAAACCACCGCCGGGCCAGCACTGGTTTCGCCCCCATCATCCATGTTGCGCTCTTTCCTCTGCATCGTGGTACTGGTAGATGCTTCACCTGTGGGAAGACAACCGGACATATCCGACACCATCTTGGGCAGACCTAGTGGTTCCGAAGCCCCCACAGTATAACGCCCCCTCCCCTTTTGCAAAGTTGCGGCCAAAGCTGGGCCAACCACTGTGGTTAAACCCCTTGACAGTGAGGTTGGGCTCCGATTATTCATGCCTGCATCACCCTCCCCCCCGCTGGGCCCAGCGGGGAGGAGCGGAACCAACGCCGACAACAGTGAAGCATGAAGCGCAGATACCACTCCTAAATCACCTCCAGCATTCCCAGGTGCATGATCCGCGGCTACTCGCACTACTCGCATTAACCCCAGATGCCCCACTCACTACATCGGCATAAGATCTTTTATTTCGAGAAGCCACAGAGTTGCCCCAATGACGTCCCCAAAGGGCACAGAAGGCGACCCCGTTATGCTGTCCGCAGAACAAGAACTGGAGGAAGCACACTTAGTGTCCTCCATTTCATGTCCCCTATTACTCCTGATGTCAAAATGGCGGTCGGGACTACGAACCGCATCTAACAGCATGTCATCTACAGGGCTATATAGAGTTACTCGTGGGCCTGCGTGCAACTGACGCCGCAGCCTCCATGACCCAGTCCCCAACATATCCCCCTCCACAGGGGCATTAAACCGCTCGGGAGTCCTACGCACTCCGCACCTCCGTCCTCCCCGACGTTGAAACCCTGTGGTAATAGACCCCGATGTTCCGCGGATAGAAATCCGGTCCCGGGCTCGACCGCGTCCGCGGGCACCCCCAACCCCATCCGGGGTGACAGTCCAGCCACCCACCATGTCCACCAAATAGCGGTCGGGATGGCTGTGGCCCTGCGGGGGCGATCCATCGTTAAAGTAGAATTAAGGAAAGAAAGAAAGAGTAGGAAAGCAAAAAAGGTAGAATAAAAATAGTGGGTGAATATAAGAGAAAGATATCAATATAATTAAATATTAGCAATAAACCAAATGTAGTACTTCTCTGTCCAAGATCAGGAAAAGAGAGAGGGCAAGCCAACCTTAACTTCCCATAAAACCTATAACAACCACGCCCCCCCCCAACACAACTAGCCATACCATTGGCTTATACCAATTGACCATAAACTACTACCCCGAACAATTAACCCCCAGTGTCCCTGAGTGCACAGAGTGTCAGACTGCAGGTTTATGACATCTACTGTCAAATGAACTGACCTCCATGTTCTTTTGCGATATTCCTGATTTCAATATAATTGTGTGTGTTTGAGCTGTGCTTGACGCAGCATATATACACTATTTTTACACATGGCATAAATGCGGGGAATATACTGCCAATGCTGACCTGACCCATCTCTTGGATATGGGTGAGAATATTTTTTCATGTGTTTTTTTGCATTCATTTTGCAGCTAGTTCTGCATCAGGCCAGAATGTGATTGGCAAATGTCATGTATTTTGAGCTCAACCAATAGTTATTGAAATCTAGCAAATCAATCACTAGCACAGGCCGCATACATATACGCACACACGCACACACATACTGGTTTCCATGTTGGATGGGGACTGACTTTCTGCTCATCACTTGTGGGGACCACCCCTTCTAGATGTTCTAGAGGTATGAAAAAGATTAGGCACGCTGGGCCTGATGCAGAGCCAGACGCTATTTGCGGACGCTCGTTCAGAAAAAGGGTCCGGATATTTAAATTGAGCGCTCGCTCTTTGCGGTCTGTGGACGCCTCTACTTCTGAGCGAGCATCCGAAACATGTGCTCGCTTTTTTGTAAAGACGCCCCTTGGCCGTTCGCATCATACGTCATCTCCGCTATTTATTTGATTAATCGAGTACATCGAAAGGCGTATGAACTGCTCGCAATTCTTGTGGTTGGATTTTCCTACCGCATTCATGCGAACAGTTCAGGCTAAGAGACAACCAAGTGACGTGGCCGATGACGCTGCTTTGTTAATTATGCACACCCTTAAAACGCCCGTTTTGACCATTTGGCACGCCTGCGTTCGGATCTCCCCTCCCCGTTTTCAAGCACCTTCCCCTGTTACCACCCACAAACGCCTCATCCTGTCACTCAAATTACAAGCCCCTCACTATTTTGCGAGCACACGATTTCCGACCGCACTGACTGGTTGGCGCATGCGTATTACGACCCATACGCATGCGCAGATGTGCGAACATCGCTTGGAGCGAGCGAGCGGCCTCTTACGAGCGGCTCTGAATCAGGCCCACTAACCATAGCTTTGTTAGCTTATACACGACTTCAGTTACCTGAATTGATGAAGTAATGTTCTGAACATGCTAAGTGGGGGATCTGTGAAAACTCAAGTGAACATGGCTGATGGGGAACTTATTTACATTTTATTTCCATAGTTCACACAAATTCCCCTTTGATTAGTGGGGACCTTGCAGCAAATGTATTACTAATGACAAATTATATGCATCTGTATCAAGTAAATTCTCAGATTATTGCATTTGTTAAAAAAAAAGGATTAATCTACAATTAATAATTTTTAAATATAAATTAGTTGTACATCAATTACAGTTGAAATTATGAAATTTAGCTTAGCTTAGGGCCTGATTCAGCAAGGAACGCAAGTGCTAGGATGCACGCATTCGATGTTTGCATTCTGTGCATGCATGTTCATCGCAGTGTGCAAACCGCTCACTGCGACTGGGAAAGCGATTACAATGAGAACGCAGAACCATCGGAGATTGATTGACAGAAAGTGCCATTTGAGGGTGTGATGGGGGTGGTTAGCAAAACGCAGCGGTGCCAGGGCATTCCAAAACCGTTGCACGGGCGTACATATATTATCCACTGCGATTGCATACGTGGCCTGGCATCTCGCTGCGTACAGGAAGTTTAGCAATTTCTGAGTACGGTCTGACCTTGTGCAAGCTGGTGTGCTTATATTGTGCTACAGCGACAGTGCGATCACAGACATTAGCATATTTTCGCAGCAGACGGGTACGTACGTATTCAGACTTGCGATCCATGCTGAATCAGGCCCTTAGATCATAGATAATGTAGAGATAACGTAGCGCTTTCCATGTAGTCATCATCACAATATAGAAGAATTTATGTTTGACAGATTGATAGTCCTAGGTTTGATAGGAATATTAGTGTGACTGAAGTGAATACAGTAAGAGGCTATCTATTAACGTACAAAGGATTGTAAGAGAAGTGAATTATTGTCTAGATATTTTCCAATGCGTATCAAACCCACAAGAAGTCAAACTTTTAAACCCTTCGGCTTTTTGTTAGCACAAAAAGTGACAAAATATGTGGGTCCCAGGGTCCCACCACTTAAAAAAATGGGGTCCTACCTGACCATTTCTGGGTCCTATCATAATGTTATGCTTTAGAGCTTCCCATATGCCTCTCAGACCTCACCACATGCCAACACACATCCCCACATACTCCTAGATTGCCCATCTGATACCCCCAACAGCATCAGATATTCCCACATGCCCTTTAAATGCATGTTTATTGCCTCCATGATTTTACAGGTGATATGAATTACCATACCATCCCTTTTAACCTGGAACACTCATGGATTACACAGGTTTTGTGGCTGATTAAAACCAGATGAAATCCAGGCTTGCAGTCAGCCAGCCACAGAGCCTGTGTAATTCATGACTGTCCCGTTTAAAGGGATAGTATGGTAAGCCTATATATAAAGGGATAGTATGGTAAGCCTATATATAAAGGGATAGTATGGTAAGCCTAGGTATATAAAGGGATAGTATGGTAAGCCTATATATAAAGGGATAGTATGGTAAGCCTAGGTATATAAAGGGATAGTATGGTAAGCCTATATATAAAGGGATAGTATGGTAAGCCTAGGTATATAAAGGGATAGTATGGTAAGCCTATATATAAAGGGATAGTATGGTAAGCCTATGTACATATAAAGGGATAGTATGGTAAGCCTATGTGTATATATAAAGGGATAGTATAGTAAGCCTGTGTATATAAAGGGATAGTATGGTAAGCCTATGTACATATAAAGGGAAAATATGGTAAGCCTATGTATATATAAAGGGATAATATGGTAAGCCTATGTACATATAAAGGGATTGTATGGTAAGCCTATGTGTATATATAAAGGGATAGTATGGTAAGCCTGTGTATATCAAGGGATAATATGGTAAGCCTATGTACATATAAAGGGATAGTATGGTAAGCCTATGTGTATATAAAGGGATAGTATGGTAAGCCTGTGTATATAAAGGGATAGTATGGTAAGCCTATGTATATATAAAGGGATAGTATGGTAAGCCTATGTATATATAAAGGGATAATATGGTAAGCCTATGTACATATAAAGGGATAGTATGGTAAGCCTGTGTATATATAAAGGGATAGTATGGTAAGCCTATATATAAAGGGATAGTATGGTAAGTCTATATATAAAGGGATAGTATGGTAAGCCTATGTATATATAAAGGGATAGTATGGTAAGCCTATATAAAGTAGGGGTGTGCACCGGCCACTTTTCGTGTTTTGTGTTTTGGTTTTGGATCTGGATCTTTCTTCGTGTTTTGGATCTGGATTGGTTTTGCCAAAACCACCCTTCCGTGTTTTGGGTTCTGGGTTTTGTGTTTTGGATCTGTATTTTTTTTAAAAAAAGCATAAAAACAGCTAAAATCACAGAATTTGTTGGTTTCTCTGCTCCTATGCTATTATTAACCTCAATAACCTTAATTTCCACTCATTTCCAGTCTATTCTGAACACCTCACACCTCACAATAGTGTTTTCATGTCCAAAAGGTTGCACCGAGGTAGCTGGATGACTATGCTAAGCGACACGAGTGGGCGGCACAAACACGTGACCCATCTAGGAGTGACACTGCAGTGGCAGACAGGATGGCAGTTAGAAAAACTAGGCCCCAAACTGTACATAATGCAAAGAAAAAAAAGAAGTGCAAGATGGAATTGTCCTTGGGCCCTCCCACCCACCCTTATGTTGTATAAACAGGACATGCACACTTTAACAAATCAATCATTTCAGCGCCAGGGTCTGCCACACAACTGTGGCTGAAATGATTGGTTCGTTTGGGCCCCCACAAAACAAGCTGGCAATTAATGTGTCCCTGCACAAACTGGCTCTACGGAGGCAAGATGTCATCCTCATCCTCCTCATCCACCGATTCCTCACCCTCTTCAGTGTGTACATCCTCATCCTCACAAAGTATTAACTCGTCCCCACTTGAATCCACCACCACAGGTCCCTCTGTACCTTCTGGAGGCTGGTCTCCCTGGAAGAGCTGATAATTCATTTTGATGAACATCATCTTCTCCACATTCTGTGGAAGCAACCTCCTACGCCTTTCGCTGACAAGGTTCCCGGCTGCACTAAACACTCTTTCGGAGTACACACTGGAGGGGGGGCAACTCAGGTAAAATAGAGCCAGCTTGTACAGGGGCCTCCAAATTGCCTCTTTTTCCTGCCAGTACAGGTATGGACTGTCTGACATGCCTACTTGGATGCTGTCACCGATGTAATCCTCCACCATTCTGTCAATGGTGACAGTATCATATGCAGTGACAGTAGACATGTCAGAAATTGTTGCCAGGTCCTTCAGTCCGGACCAGATGTCCAAACTTGGTCCTGCCTGCCCTGCATCACCGCCAGCGGGTTGCTTAGGATACCTAAGTTTTTTCCTGGCAGCCCCAGTTGCGGGAGAAAATGAAGAAGGAGCCGTTGACGTGTCACGTTCCGCTTCAGCTGACAGTGTGTTCACCAGCAGGTCTTTGCACCTCTGCAGGCTTGTGTCGGCCGGAAAGAGAGACACCACATAGGCTTTAAACCTAGGATCAAGCACGGTGGCCAAAATGTAGTGGTCTGATTTCAACAGATTGACCACCCTGGAATCCTGGTAAAGCGAATGAAGGGCTTCATCCACAAGTCCCACATGCCGAGCGGAATCGCTCCGTCTTAGCTCCTCCTTCACTTTCTCCAGCTGCTTCTGCAAAAGCCTGATGAGGGGAATGACCTGACTCAAGCTGGCTGTGTCTGAACTGACTTCACGTGTGGCAAGTTCGAAGGGCTGGAGAACCTTGCACAACACGGAAATCATTCTCCACTGCGCTTGAGTCAGGTGCATACCCCCTCCTTTGCCTATGTCATAGGTGGATGTATAGGCTTGTATGGCCTTTTGCTGCTCCTCCATCCTCTGAAGCATATAGCGGGTTGAGTTCCACCGCGTCACAACCTCTTGCTTCAGGTGATGGCGGGGTAGGTTCAAGAGTGTTTGCTGGCGCTCCAGTCTTCGGTACGCAGTCGCTGAATGGCGAAAGTGGCCAGAAATTTTTCGGGCCACCCAAAGCGTCTCCTGCACGCCCCTGTCGCTTTTCAGAAAATTCTGCACCACCAAGTTTATTGTGTGAGCAAAACATGGGACGTGCTGGAATTTGCCCAGATGTAATGCCCGCACAATATTGGTGGCGTTGTCAGATATCACAAATCCCCAGGAGAGTCTAAGTGGGGTAAGCCACTGGGCGATGATTTCCCTCAGTTTCTCTAAGAGGTTGTCGGCGGTGTGCCTCTTACTGAAACCGGTGATACACAGCGTAGCCTGCCTTGTAACGAGCTGGCGTTTCTGAGATGCTGCTACTGGTGACGCTGCTGCTGTTGCTGCGTAAGGTGATACATCTACCCAGTGGGCTGTCACAGTCATATAGTCCTTAGTCTGCCCTGTTCCACTTGTCCACATGTCCGTGGTTAAGTGGACATTGTGTACAACGGCATTTTTCAGGACACTGAGGACACTTTTTCTGACGTTTCTGTACAGTCTCGGTATCGCCTGCCTAGTGAAGTGGAATCTAGACGGGATTTGGAACCGGGGACACACTACCTCCATCAATTGTCTAAATCCCACTGCACTAGTGGCGGATACCGGACGCACGTCTAACACCAACATAGCAGTCAAGGCCTCAGTTATACGTTTTGCTTCAGGATGACTGCTGTCGTACTTCATCCTCCTCGCTAAGGACTGTTGGAGGGTCAATTGTTTAGTAAAAGTAGTGGTGTTCCTACTTCCTCTCTGGGATGATGAACGACTCCCAGCAGCAGCAACAGCAGCAGCGGCAGCAGTAGGCGTAGCAATGCAGGATCCTCCAGAGGAATCCCGGATAGGAGAGTCAGTCATGCCAGTGACATGGCCTGCAGGACTACTTCCGATCCTGACTAAGGAGGAAATTGACGAGGAGGGAGTTGACGGTGTGGTTTGCAGGCGCTTGGATACAACAGGACAACGGGATTTAGGTGTCCCTGGACTGCTTACGGTCTTAGCCAAAGTTTCTGAACTTGACAGTAACTTTTTATGAACGCGCTGCAGGTGCCGTATAAGGGAGGATGTTCCTAGGTGGTTGACGTCCCTACCCCTACTTATTTCACCTTTACATATGGTACATATGGCAAGACAGTTGTTGTCCGGATTTGGATAGAAATATTGCCAGACCAAAGAGGTGGAATGTTTGGTCTTCTGCCCAGGCATGACCGTGATGGGCTTTTTCATCCCACGGACAACAACTGTCTCCCCCAGAGCCTGATTTAAACAAACCACATCACCATCAGAATCCTCCTCGCCAACTTCCTCCTCAGCGCCAGCTACACCAGTATCCTCATCCTGTTGTACTTCAACAGTGACATCTTCAATTTGCATATCAGCAAGTGGACTGTGGGTGCTCCTTTCAGCACTTGCAGGGGGCGTGCAAATGGTGGAAAGAGCCACCTCTTCCCGTCCAGTGCTGGGAAGGTCAGGCATCGCAACCACCACCACACTTGGACTCTCCTTGGGGATTTGTGATATCTTCTTAGAAAGCACAGTTCTTCGCTGTGCTTTTGCCAGCTTAACTCTTTTGATTTTTTTAGTGGGAGGAGGGCTTCCATCGTCATGTGAAGCTGAACCACTAGTCATGAACATACTAGGGATCGACCTTAGCCGTTCCTTGCCACTCCGTGTCGTAAATGGCATATTGGCAAGTTTACGTTTCTCTTCAGCTGATTTAAATGTCTTTTACAAGGTCATTTTCCTGAACTTTGCCATTTGGGATTGTATGTGCCCTCTACTATGACATTGGGCATCGGCCTTGGTAGACGACGTTGATGGCATGTTATCGTCTATGTCATGACTAGTGGCAGCAGCTTCAGCACTAGGAGGAAGTGGTTCTTGATCTTTCTCTATTTTATTTTTATCGGAGAAAGTTTGGTCCTCCATTTATGTTATATCGATTTGATATATACGTGCGGCTAAACACAGAAAATAATTTTTTTTTTGGTTTGGACTGGAGTGTACTTTCAGGGGTTACAGCACCCTTTAACGGTCAAGCCAGCCGGCCCTTTACTTATGACACAGGCGCACGCTTGGCACTACTTTGTTGATGCACGTGCGGCTACTGCGCACACAATTCACAAACACAGAAAATAATTTTTTTTTTGGTTTGGACTGGAGTGTACTTTGGGGGTTACAGCACCCTTTAACGGTCAAGCCAGCCGGCCCTTTACTTATGACACAGGCGCACTCTTGGCACAACTTTGTTGATGCACGTGCGGCTACTGCGCACACAATTCACAAACACAGAAAATAATTTTTTTTTTGGTTTGGACTGGAGTGTACTTTCGGGGGTTACAGCACCCTTTAACGGTCAAGCCAGCCAGCCCTTTACTTACGACACAGGCGCACGCTTGGCACTACTTTGTTGATGCACGTGCGGCTACTGCGCACACAATTCACAAACACAGAAAATATTTTTTTTTTTGGTTTGGACTGGAGTGTACTTTCGGGGGTTACAGCACCCTTAACGGTCAAGCCAGCTGGCCCTTTACTTATGATACAGGCGCAAGCTTGGCACTACTTTGTTGATGCACGTGTGGCTACTGCGCACACAATTCACAAACACAGAAAATATTATTTTTTTTGGTTTGGACTGGAGTGTACTTTCGGGGGTTACAGCACCCTTTAACGGTCAAGCCAGCCGGCCCTTTACTTATGACACAGGCGCACGCTTGGCACTACTTTGTTGATGCACGTGCGGCTACTGAGCACACAATTCACAAACACAGAAAATAATTTTTTTTTTGGTTTGGACTGGAGTGTACTTTCGGGGGTTACAGCACCCTTAACGGTCAAGCCAGCCGGCCCTTTACTTATGACACAGGCGCACGCTTGGCACTACTTTGTTGATGCACGTGCGGCTACTGCGCACACAATTCACAAACACAGAAAATAATTTTTTTTTTGGTTTGGACTGGAGTGTACTCTCGGGGGTTACAGCACCCTTAACGGTCAAGCCAGCCGGCCCTTTACTTATGACACAGGCGCACGCTTGGCACTACTTTGTTGATGCACGTGCGGCTACTGTGCACACAATTCACAAACACAGAAAATAATTTTTTTTTGGTTTGGACTGGAGTGTACTTTCGGGGGTTACAGCACCCTTTAACGGTCAAGCCAGCCGGCCCTTTACTTATGACACAGGCGCACGCTTGGCACTACTTTGTTGATGCACGTGCGGCTACTGCGCACACAATTCACAAACACAGAAAATAATTTTTTTTTGGGTTTGGACTGGAGTGTACTTTGGGGGTTACAGCACCCTTTAACGGTCAAGCCAGCCGGCCCTTTACTTATGACACAGGCGCACGCTTGGCACTACTTTGTTGATGCACGTGTGGCTACTGCGCACACAATTCACAAACACAGAAAATAATTTTTTTTTTGGTTTGGACTGGAGTGTACTTTCGGGGGTTACAGCACCCTTAACGGTCAAGCCAGCCGGCCCTTTACTTATGACACAGGCGCACGCTTGGCACTACTTTGTTGATGCACGTGCGGCTACTGCGCACACAATTCACAAACACAGAAAATTATTTTTTTTTTGGTTTGGACTGGAGTGTACTTTCGGGGGTTACAGCACGCTTTAACGGTCAAGCCAGCCGGCCCTTTACTTATGACACAGGCGCACGCTTGGCACTACTTTGTTGATGCACGTGCGGCTACTGCGCACACAATTCACAAACACAGAAAATAATTTTTTTTTTGGTTTGGACTGGAGTGTACTTTGGGGGTTACAGCACCCTTTAACGGTCAAGCCAGCCGGCCCTTTACTTATGACACAGGCGCACTCTTGGCACTACTTTGTTGATGCACGTGCGGCTACTGCGCACACAATTCACAAACACAGAAAATAATTTTTTTTTTGGTTTGGACTGGAGTGTACTTTCGGGGGTTACAGCACCCTTTAACGGTCAAGCCAGCCGGCCCTTTACTTATGACACAGGCGCACGCTTGGCACTACTTTGTTGATGCACGTGCGGCTACTGCGCACACAATTCACAAACACAGAAAATAATTTTTTTTTTGGTTTGGACTGGAGTGTACTTTCGGGGGTTACAGCACCCTTAACGGTCAAGCCAGCTGGCCCTTTACTTATGATACAGGCGCACGCTTGGCACTACTTTGTTGATGCACGTGTGGCTACTGCGCACACAATTCACAAACACAGAAAATAATTTTTTTTTTGGTTTGGACTGGAGTGTACTTTCGGGGGTTACAGCACCCTTAACGGTCAAGCCAGCCGGCCCTTTACTTATGACACAGGCGCACGCTTGGCACTACTTTGTTGATGCACGTGCGGCTACTGCGCACACAATTCACAAACACAGAAAATAATTTTTTTTTTGGTTTGGACTGGAGTGTACTTTCGGGGGTTACAGCACCCTTAACGGTCAAGCCAGCGGCCCTTTACTTATGACACAGGCGCACGCTTGGCACTACTTTGTTGATGCACGTGCGGCTACTGCGCACACAATTCACAAACACAGAAAATAATTTTTTTTTTGGTTTGGACTGGAGTGTACTCTTGGGGGTTACAGCACCCTTAACGGTCAAGCCAGCCGGCCCTTTACTTATGACACAGGCGCACGCTTGGCACTACTTTGTTGATGCACGTGCGGCTACTGCGCACACAATTCACAAACACAGAAAATAATTTTTTTATGGTTTGGACTGGAGTGTACTTTCGGGGGTTACAGCACCCTTTAACGGTCAAGCCAGCCGGCCCTTTACTTATGACACAGGCGCACGCTTGGCACTACTTTGTTGATGCACGTGCGGCTACTGCGCACACAATTCACAAACACAGAAAATAATTTTTTTTTTGGTTTGGACTGGAGTGTACTTTGGGGGTTACAGCACCCTTTAACGTTTAAGCCAGCCGGCCCTTTACTTATGACACAGGCGCACGCTTGGCACTACTTTGTTGATGCACGTGCGGCTACTGCGCACACAATTCACAAACACAGAAAATAATTTTTTTTTTGGTTTGGACTGGAGTGTACTTTCGGGGGTTACAGCACCCTTAACGGTCAAGCCAGCCGGCCCTTTACTTATGACACAGGCGCACGCTTGCCACTACTTTGTTGATGCACGTGCGGCTACTGCGCACACAATTCACAAACACAGAAAATAATTTTTTTCTTGGTTTGGACTGGAGTGTACTTTCGGGGGTTACAGCACCCTTAACGGTCAAGCCAGCCGGCCCTTTACTTATGACACAGGCGCAAGCTTGGCACTACTTTGTTGATGCACGTGCGGCTACTGCGCACACAATTCACAAACACAGAAAATAATTTTTTTTTTGGTTTGGACTGGAGTGTACTTTGAGGGTTACAGCACCCTTTAACGGTCAAGCCAGCCGGCCCTTTACTTATGACACAGGCGCACTCTTAGCACTACTTTGTTGATGCACGTGCGGCTACTGCGCACACAATTCACAAACACAGAAAATAATTTTTTTTTGGTTTGGACTGGAGTGTACTTTCGGGGGTTACAGCACCCTTTAACGGTCAAGCCAGCCGGCCCTTTACTTATGACACAGGCGCACGCTTGGCACTACTTTGTTGATGCACGTGCGGCTACTGCGCACACAATTCACAAACACAGAAAATAATTTTTTTTTTGGTTTGGACTGGAGTGTACTTTGGGGGTTACAGCACCCTTTAACGGTCAAGCCAGCCGGCCCTTTACTTATGACACAGGCGCACGCTTGGCACTACTTTGTTGATGCACGTGCGGCTACTGCGCACACAATTCACAAACACAGAAAATAAATTTTTTTTTGGTTTGGACTGTAGTGTACTTTCGGTGGTTACAGCACCCTTAACGGTCAAGCCAGCCGGCCCTTTACTTATGACACAGGCGCACGCTTGGCACTACTTTGTTGATGCACGTGCGGCTACTGCGCACACAATTCACAAACACAGAAAATATTTTTTTTTTTGGTTTGGACTGGAGTGTACTTTCGGGGGTTACAGCACCCTTAACGGTCAAGCCAGCCGGCCCTTTACTTATGACACAGGCGCACGCTTGGCACTACTTTGTTGATGCACGTGCGGCTACTGCGCACACAATTCACAAACACAGAAAATAATTTTTTTTTTGGTTTGGACTGGAGTGTACTTTGGGGGTTACAGCACCCTTTAACGGTCAAGCCAGCCGGCCCTTTACTTATGACACAGGCGCACGCTTGGCACTACTTTGTTGATGCACGTGCGGCTACTGCGCACACAATTCACAAACACAGAAAATAATTTTTTTTTTGGTTTGGACTGGAGTGTACTTTGGGGGTTACAGCACCCTTTAACGGTCAAGCCAGCCGGCCCTTTACTTATGACACAGGCGCACGCTTGGCACTACTTTGTTGATGCACGTGCGGCTACTGCGCACACAATTCACAAACACAGAAAATAATTTTTTTTTTGGTTTGGACTGGAGTGTACTTTCGGGGGTTACAGCACCCTTAACGGTCAAGCCAGCCGGCCCTTTACTTATGACACAGGCGCACGCTTGGCACTACTTTGTTGATGCACGTGCGGCTACTGCGCACACAATTCACAAACACAGAAAATAATTTTTTTTTTGGTTTGGACTGGAGTGTACTTTCGGGGGTTACAGCACCCTTAACGGTCAAGCCAGCCGGCCCTTTACTTATGACACAGGCGCACGCTTGGCACTACTTTGTTGATGCACGTGCGGCTACTGCGCACACAATTCACAAACACAGAAAATAATTTTTTTTTTGGTTTGGACTGGAGTGTACTTTCGGGGGTTACAGCACTCTTAACGGTCAAGCCAGCCGGCCCTTTACTTATGACACAGGCGCACGCTTGGCACTACTTTTTTGATGCACGTGCGGCTACTGCGCACACAATTCACAAACACAGAAAATAATTTTTTTTTTGGTTTGGACTGGAGTGTACTTTCGGGGGTTACAGCACCCTTAACGGTCAAGCCAGCCGGCCCTTTACTTATGACACAGGCGCACGCTTGGCACTACTTTGTTGATGCACGTGCGGCTACTGCGCACACAATTCACAAACACAGAAAATAATTTTTTTTTTGGTTTGGACTGGAGTGTACTTTGGGGGTTACAGCACCCTTTAACGGTCAAGCCAGCCGGCCCTTTACTTATGACACAGGCGCACTCTTGGCACTACTTTGTTGATGCACGTGCGGCTACTGCGCACACAATTCACAAACACAGAAAATAATTTTTTTTTTGGTTTGGACTGGAGTGTACTTTCGGGGGTTACAGCACCCTTTAACGGTCAAGCCAGCCGGCCCTTTACTTATGACACAGGCGCACGCTTGGCACTACTTTGTTGATGCACGTGCGGCTACTGCGCACACAATTCACAAACACAGAAAATAATTTTTTTTTTGGTTTGGACTGGAGTGTACTTTCGGGGGTTACAGCACCCTTAACGGTCAAGCCAGCTGGCCCTTTACTTATGATACAGGCGCACGCTTGGCACTACTTTGTTGATGCACGTGTGGCTACTGCGCACACAATTCACAAACACAGAAAATTATTTTTTTTTTGGTTTGGACTGGAGTGTACTTTCGGGGGTTACAGCACCCTTAACGGTCAAGCCAGCCGGCCCTTTACTTATGACACAGGCGCACGCTTGGCACTACTTTGTTGATGCACGTGCGGCTACTGCGCACACAATTCACAAACACAGAAAATAATTTTTTTTTTGGTTTGGACTGGAGTGTACTTTCGGGGGTTACAGCACCCTTAACGGTCAAGCCAGCGGCCCTTTACTTATGACACAGGCGCACGCTTGGCACTACTTTGTTGATGCACGTGCGGCTACTGCGCACACAATTCACAAACACAGAAAATAATTTTTTTTTTGGTTTGGACTGGAGTGTACTCTTGGGGGTTACAGCACCCTTAACGGTCAAGCCAGCCGGCCCTTTACTTATGACACAGGCGCACGCTTGGCACTACTTTGTTGATGCACGTGCGGCTACTGCGCACACAATTCACAAACACAGAAAATAATTTTTTTATGGTTTGGACTGGAGTGTACTTTCGGGGGTTACAGCACCCTTTAACGGTCAAGCCAGCCGGCCCTTTACTTATGACACAGGCGCACGCTTGGCACTACTTTGTTGATGCACGTGCGGCTACTGCGCACACAATTCACAAACACAGAAAATAATTTTTTTTTTGGTTTGGACTGGAGTGTACTTTGGGGGTTACAGCACCCTTTAACGTTTAAGCCAGCCGGCCCTTTACTTATGACACAGGCGCACGCTTGGCACTACTTTGTTGATGCACGTGCGGCTACTGCGCACACAATTCACAAACACAGAAAATAATTTTTTTTTTGGTTTGGACTGGAGTGTACTTTCGGGGGTTACAGCACCCTTAACGGTCAAGCCAGCCGGCCCTTTACTTATGACACAGGCGCACGCTTGCCACTACTTTGTTGATGCACGTGCGGCTACTGCGCACACAATTCACAAACACAGAAAATAATTTTTTTCTTGGTTTGGACTGGAGTGTACTTTCGGGGGTTACAGCACCCTTAACGGTCAAGCCAGCCGGCCCTTTACTTATGACACAGGCGCAAGCTTGGCACTACTTTGTTGATGCACGTGCGGCTACTGCGCACACAATTCACAAACACAGAAAATAATTTTTTTTTTGGTTTGGACTGGAGTGTACTTTGAGGGTTACAGCACCCTTTAACGGTCAAGCCAGCCGGCCCTTTAATTATGACACAGGCGCGCTCTTAGCACTACTTTGTTGATGCACGTGCGGCTACTGCGCACACAATTCACAAACACAGAAAATAATTTTTTTTTGGTTTGGACTGGAGTGTACTTTCGGGGGTTACAGCACCCTTTAACGGTCAAGCCAGCCGGCCCTTTACTTATGACACAGGCGCACGCTTGGCACTACTTTGTTGATGCACGTGCGGCTACTGCGCACACAATTCACAAACACAGAAAATAATTTTTTTTTTGGTTTGGACTGGAGTGTACTTTGGGGGTTACAGCACCCTTTAACGGTCAAGCCAGCCGGCCCTTTACTTATGACACAGGCGCACGCTTGGCACTACTTTGTTGATGCACGTGCGGCTACTGCGCACACAATTCACAAACACAGAAAATAAATTTTTTTTTGGTTTGGACTGTAGTGTACTTTCGGTGGTTACAGCACCCTTAACGGTCAAGCCAGCCGGCCCTTTACTTATGACACAGGCGCACGCTTGGCACTACTTTGTTGATGCACGTGCGGCTACTGCGCACACAATTCACAAACACAGAAAATATTTTTTTTTTTGGTTTGGACTGGAGTGTACTTTCGGGGGTTACAGCACCCTTAACGGTCAAGCCAGCCGGCCCTTTACTTATGACACAGGCGCACGCTTGGCACTACTTTGTTGATGCACGTGCGGCTACTGCGCACACAATTCACAAACACAGAAAATAATTTTTTTTTGGTTTGGACTGGAGTGTACTTTCGGGGGTTACAGCACCCTTTAACGGTCAAGCCAGCCGGCCCTTTACTTATGACACAGGCGCACGCTTGGCACTACTTTGTTGATGCACGTGCGGCTACTGCGCACACAATTCACAAACACAGAAAATAATTTTTTTTTTGGTTTGGACTGGAGTGTACTTTGGGGGTTACAGCACCCTTTAACGGTCAAGCCAGCCGGCCCTTTACTTATGACACAGGCGCACGCTTGGCACTACTTTGTTGATGCACGTGCGGCTACTGCGCACACAATTCACAAACACAGAAAATAATTTTTTTTTTGGTTTGGACTGGAGTGTACTTTCGGGGGTTACAGCACCCTTAACGGTCAAGCCAGCCGGCCCTTTACTTATGACACAGGCGCACGCTTGGCACTACTTTGTTGATGCACGTGCGGCTACTGCGCACACAATTCACAAACACAGAAAATAATTTTTTTTTTGGTTTGGACTGGAGTGTACTTTCGGGGGTTACAGCACCCTTAACGGTCAAGCCAGCCGGCCCTTTACTTATGACACAGGCGCACGCTTGGCACTACTTTGTTGATGCACGTGCGGCTACTGCGCACACAATTCACAAACACAGAAAATAATTTTTTTTTTGGTTTGGACTGGAGTGTACTTTCGGGGGTTACAGCACTCTTAACGGTCAAGCCAGCCGGCCCTTTACTTATGACACAGGCGCACGCTTGGCACTACTTTTTTGATGCACGTGCGGCTACTGCGCACACAATTCACAAACACAGAAAATAATTTTTTTTTTGGTTTGGACTGGAGTGTACTTTCGGGGGTTACAGCACCCTTAACGGTCAAGCCAGCCGGCCCTTTACTTATGACACAGGCGCACGCTTGGCACTACTTTGTTGATGCACGTGCGGCTACTGCGCACACAATTCACAAACACAGAAAATAATTTTTTTTTTGGTTTGGACTGGAGTGTACTTTCGGGGGTTACAGCACCCTTAACGGTCAAGCCAGCCGGCCCTTTACTTATGACACAGGCGCACGCTTGGCACTACTTTGTTGATGCACGTGCGGCTACTGCGCACACAATTCACAAACACAGAAAATAATTTTTTTTTTGGTTTGGACTGGAGTGTACTTTCGGGGGTTACAGCACCCTTAACGGTCAAGCCAGCCGGCCCTTTACTTATGACACAGGCGCACGCTTGGCACTACTTTGTTGATGCACGTGCGGCTACTGCGCACACAATTCCCAAACACAGAAAATAATTTTTTTTTTGGTTTGGACTGGAGTGTACTTTCGGGGGTTACAGCACCCTTAACGGTCAAGCCAGCCGGCCCTTTACTTATGACACAGGCGCACGCTTGGCACTACTTTGTTGATGCACGTGCGGCTACTGCGCACACAATTCACAAACACAGAAAATAATTTTTTTTTGGTTTGGACTGGAGTGTACTTTCGGGGGTTACAGCACCCTTTAACGTTCAAGCCAGCCGGCCCTTTACTTATGACACAGGCGCACGCTTGGCACTACTTTGTTGATGCACGTGCGGCTACTGTGCACACAATTCACAAACACAGAAAATATATTATTTTTTTAGCACTTGGGGGGAGCACCCCTGATGGACAGAGCACCCCCTGGACAACACTACAGCACTCCTTTAGGACTGGGACACTGCACAGGACTTTGGAGTGGACACAGCCCCTATGGAGAACTGACTGCACAACACAGTCCAGCCAGCCCCTATGGACTTTGAAGTAGTGGACACAGCCCCTATTAACAACAGCAGCACAGCACAACACAGCCAGCCCCTATGGACTTTGAAGTAGTGGACAACAGCAGCACTACACTACACTACACTACACAGCCCTAACTCCCACCCTCCCTCTTCACTGTCCACAGCCGAGTGAGAAAATGGCGCCGACGCGGGTACCTTATATAGGATCCAAAACCCGCGAGACTCGGAAGGCGGGATGATGACGTTTTGCCTCGATTTCAGATCCGAGTCAGGCGGGAAAAGTCGAGCCTGACTCGGATCAGACTCGGATCGGGGGGGCTCGGGGGGGTTCGGATTTCAGAAATCCGAACCCGCTCACCCCTAATATAAAGGCATAGTATAGCATGCCTATGTATATAAAGGGATAGTATGGTAATCCTATGTGTATATCTAAATGGATAGTATGGTAAGAGTATATAAAGTGATAGTATAGTAAGCCTGTGTATATAAAGGGATAGTATGGTAAGACTATATAAAGTGATAGCATAGTAAGCCTATGTATATAAAGGGATAGTATGGTAAGACTATATAAAGTGATAGTATGGTAAGCCTATGTATATATAAAGGGATAGTATGGTAAGCCTATGTATATATAAAGGGATAGTATGGTAAGCCTATGTATATATAAAGGGATAGTATTGTAAACCTATGTATATATAAAGAGATAGTATGGTAAGCCTATGTGTATATATAATGGGATAGCATGGGAAGCCTATATATAAAGGGATAGTATGGTAAGCCTATGTATGTATAAAGGGATAGTATGGTAAACCTTTTTAAAGGGATAGTATAGCATGCCTATGTATATAAAGGGATAGTATGGTAATCCTATGAATAAGGCATTAGGTAATAAAAGACATATTTATCAAAGGATATATGTGAAATTATCCTAGAAGGCAACCATTTTTGGAGGTGGTATGTAAATATTAAAAACTACTGGGATGTATGTACAGGAGACCACAGCATATATTCCAGATGTCTGCTGCAATGCCCTAGTCTTCATGTTAGGGCAGGCTGGGTGTGCCTTTCAGAAAGGGACAGTTTGCAGCCTTTGGCATGCACACTAAAAAGGGGTGTGGTCATTTAGAAAAGGGGCATGTCCTTGAAATGCTACCCCTTTTGACCACTGTAGAGGGCGTGCCCTCAAGTTCTCCCTGCAGTATGAATACATGCCATGCAATGCCAATCACTGCGGCCCACAGGTGGGGGTGGCTGTTTTAGCTTTTCACTGTATAGTATGCCTTATTCACATAATGTTACACAGTAGTGCCCATTATAAATACATTTATGCCTTGCAGTAGTGCCTTTTACACATTTATGCCACGGAGTAATGCCCTTTACACCTTATGCCACACAGTTATAACCAGCATTTACACATTTATGCTACAGTGCCCTTTACACATTATGCCACACAGTTATGAACGGCCTTTGCGCATTATGCCATACATTCATGCCCTTTACACATTATGCCATACAATATTACCTATTACACATTATGCCACACAGTAATGCTCTGGCTTTACACATTATGCCATACATTCATGCCCTTTACAAATTATACCTTACAGAAATGCCAGGCCTTTACACATTATGCCATGCAGTAATACCCCTTAAAATTGATGCCAAATAGTAATGCATGATCCTTTAGATGTTATGCCACACAGTACCCCAGCAACCTTTTCCCTAACTGTGTCCCTCTAGCAATCCTCACCTGCTGCCTAGCCCCCATGTCCACATCAGCAGGCAGCCACACCAGCCCGGCACTCAGTGCAGCCCTTGCTTGAAAATAGCACTGCTGTCATACAAATCTAGCACCACATGAGCAAATTGGAGCTCCCGGACCGGCAACTGTTCCTGATTGGCTGCCGGTCTGCGAGCTCCGATTGGCTCATGACTTGTGCCTATATGAATGACAGTGGCGCTGATAGTGATGCATGCAGGGCAGCTGGGCGGTGTATCCAGAGATGTGCTGCTGCTGAGTCACCTGGAGCTGGAAGAACAGGATAGTGTGCTGGCTAGGACTTGTAGTTCTATTTCATTGGAGCATGCTAGGACTTGTAGTCTTATATCAATTGGAGAATATGCTGGGGCTCGTAGTCCTATAACATTTGTAGAGACCTGGGCAGTATGCTGGGGCATGTAGCACTCATTTGGAGAGCATTGCTGGGACTTGTAGTCCTATAACATTTGTAGAGTATGCTGGGGCATGTAACACTACAGCAAATACTGTGAGCCAGGAGGTTATTTATTTTATTTTATTTATTAACAGTTTCTTATATATCGCAGCATATTCCATTGCAATTTACAATTGTAAGCATTAATAGAACAAAACTGGGTAATAACAGACAGATATATAGGTAGGAAGGCCCTGCTCGCAAGCTTACAATCTATAGGGAAATAGGCATTGATACACAAGGATAGGTGCTATATATTGCATTTTGGTCCAGCCAGAATGCACAGTTTCTTGGTTGGCTGCATGATCCAGTCACACAGGAATGTCGACCAAATGTCAGGAGTATGTGAGAGAAAGACGATGTGTGAGATTGTGTGTGGACTGTAAAAGGGGATGTAATTAGATATGGAAGCTATGAAGGTTATGTTGGAGGTTCTGGAATCTGATAAGCTTGCCTGAAGAGGTGAGTTTTCAGGGAACGCTTGAAGGATTGGAGACTAGAGGAAAGTCTTATTGTGCGAGGAAGGTTATTCCATAGAGTGGGTGCAGCGCGAAGAAAGTCCTGTAACCGTGAATGGGAGCAAGTAATGCATGGGGATGAGAGACGCAGATCTTGTGCTGAGCGGAGAGGTCGGGTTGGGAGATATTTTGAGATGAGTGAAGAGATGTATGTTGGTGTGGTGTGGTTTGGTTAATAGCCTTATGTGTAAGTGAAAGTATTTTGTATTGAATACGGTAGAAAATCGGCAACCAATGGAGGGACTGACAGAGCGGGGCAGCAGAAGAAGAACGTTTCGCAAGGAAGATAAGCCTTGCAGCTGCATTCATAATGGATTGTAATGGTGATAGCCTGTTTTTGGGAAGACCAGTAAGGAGGCTATTGCAATAGTCAATGCGGGAAATAATAAGTGCATGGATTAGAGCTTTTGCAGTGTCTTGCGTGAGATATGAGGTTATGTTCAGACTTGAGGTTCCCTAACAGCTGGAGGCAGTTACCCACAGACCGGGCCCAACCAACCAACCAACGTACCTCCTCAGGCGCGGCATATTCAGATACATATGTGCCACCAATAGCATTGTCAGACTCAGCCCAGACGGTAACTTCCAGGTCATGAGTAAAACACTTATATTATGTTCTGTCTCCCTCACTGTAGCCATTTCCTTGTAGACCATCTCACCAGGTGGGCATACGCATAGCTGCTGCGGGAATGGAGACAAGAGGAGGGAGCTACAGTTGGCTCTCTAGTGTCTGACCAGGTAGTAAGGACACAGTGACGCCGACCGGCTGCAGTAAAGATGGCAGCTCAGTCCATGGAGAGGCGCTGTGCTGCGGCCAATCCCTGACAGTTTGACAGGGATTGGCTGCAGAACAGCGCATCCCCGGGGAGCTCTATTTTAAAAGTGAGTCCCTGGTCCTTAATGCTGGGTAAAATACGCGCTATAGCGCATATTTGTGATCACTGATTCAACTATTTAAAAAAAGTATTTTATCCACTGTAAACCACCTACTACTTAATCACATGACACGTAAAGGTAGTTTTTATATAGTGGTGCTAACCGCTAATTGAACATTAATAAATTAAATTCAAAAACATTTAAATGGCAAAATCAAACTTTTAATGAATTTAAATTCACCAACAAACTTGCCAAATAACCACAAAACAATCAAGCTCCCGTTGTCTGAGTTTTGAAAAAATAATTCTTCATTAAAAAAATATAATTTTCACATATGCTTCTTTTTAAATATCTGCAATTTTTGGATATTATTGGCACTTTAGTGCAAAATATAATAATGAAAACAGTTCAAAGGTAGGAAATAAGGGCCTGATTCAGAGGCGCTCGCAAAAAGCGAGCGCTCGCTCTGAATCAGGGTGAGCGCTGTTTTTTTTTTAGGAGCGGATACCCACGGCTATAGCGAGCAGCCATGATGTTGGTTGCGATGGTCAAGACCATCGTGACCATCGGGCTTGCGACGAGACCCTTGTGGTAGGGTCTCGTTCATCGCAAGCCCCAGAGAGCTTTCGGCTCTAACAGAGCCGGAAGCTCTCCGCTGACATCACTCGTGATGTCAGTGGGGCCGCCCCCAAACGGCAAGTATTCCCTCGGGAACTCCTCCATTTGGGCAGCCACCCCCCGGCCTGCCCACCAAACGGGGCGAGCTGTCACTCAACATTGACAGCTCGCCCCCTTTGGTGCGAGACACGGAGCAACGGATTGCCCGTCGCTAGCCGAGTCTCGCGCATGCACACGACAGAGCCGGCTGTGGGCCACCATCAACCCGGTTGCGTGCACTCAGCGCTTGCGACCGGGTCTGAATCAGGCCCTAAGTTCACATGTGCTGTGTGCTTTGCTGAGACATGTGAATGTAAACAAAAACTGCTATAACAGAGAATTGGTATTCTTCACACTATTTACGTTGCAATTTTCTTTTAAAGGCTGTAATGCGGCTATAAACGTAGAATTTAGATTCTGCCAGTCCCGGTTCTTAAGAGCTTCTGGTTCAGTATTTAAACACTTCTCACAGTCACTCTTTACCGGCACAATGCAAGATGTGATGAAACGATTCATGTGCCTTTCCACTGCTTCCACCTCTGTCTGTTGCCAGGGTGTTTTCTTCTTCTGGGTACTGTAGCTTTACCTTAAAGTGGTCAGAAAAATGCATTTTTAATTGAAAAAATGTGTGTGCTGGAATTCTGATCCCTAATTCTAAATCTTATATCAGTAAACATGCCAGCAATTAAAAATATTTGCATATTGCGTTGTCATAATATAAATTTAGATTTTTTTCAAATATAACTTTCAGGAAGAAACAACAGTATTTATCAAGTACTTATCAACATTTTGGATCTATTGGATTAACCCATCGAGTTATCCTACTATGTAGTATGTCCAAAGAATGATAATGACATAATAACCATGACACAAGTACTACCATGGTGATTATGGCTTTAGCAACACAAGCTTTGTGAACAATTATTTTAAATTATATTATAGCTATATGAAGTTGAGTTGTTTCTACAGTATGAGTAAAACTCCAAGTTATTACTAAGCTTCTATCCACTGATTAAATTCACACACACCAGCCTGGGGGTGTACAGATGTGTTACATACACCTTTTCTCACATTGCTCCAAATAGCTCCATTGGACGTACTACAGACTTTGCCATTTAGCTGCTCCAAACATCTTTTTCTTTTAATATGCATCTTATTCTGGGCCCGTATTCAATTTGAGGCGATGACGTCATTATCGCCTGTTTTAGTTTTCCTCCGTATTCAATTTGAAAGACTTTCCGCCTAGGCGATAAGTCAATGCAATGTAATAGGCGGTAAAGTATCGCCTATGAATGGCAGGCATTAAAAAGTGCAGAATTGGGGATTTGCGGTGCAACATTTCGGGAACCCCCGTGCAGCCTTCAGACAGTCCCCCAAAGGTAATCTGTGTCAAAACAAAAAAAATAAAAAATTATGGGCACCACAAAAATTGACTTTGAAAAAGGGGGCGAATAAAAAAAAAGTTGAGGTACAAACTTAAAAAATAGCGAACTTTACTCTGGGGGGTTCCCCAAGTATGCCCCAAGTATTTTTTTGATTGCAGGTGTCTGCGGCAGGTGGGTTTTTCACGTTTTTTAAGTCACTTTAGCAACTTTAAAATATGGCGAGTCACACAACGTGGGAACTGTCAGTAGCCGGAGCCAATCAGCGGCCGCTCTACAGTCAGCGCGGCCGCTGATTGGCTCTCGGGACTGCCAGCTCTGTGGATGTGCCGTCAGCTGGCATTCGGGAGCTATGAGTATGTGTGGCAATTCACATACTCATAGCTAGTTCGTGGATCATGTAGTCGTTTTTTTTTTTGCCAAGTACGTGGATTACTGCGGAGACCAGCGCCAGGATATAGGGGAGTATGATTTTTTATTTGCAGGACCATGTTTTTGGGATATTCTACGTGGAGAAGGGGACAGATTCATCTAGTATAAGTAAGTATGTGTGAATGGGTAGGTGTGTGTAATAAAGTTATATAGTCACGGTGTGTGCGTTTTGTCTTTTTTTAACTATTTTACAGTGAAATTACAGGTGCCGCATGTCTGCTGGCACTTGTAGTTCCACAAGTGCAAAATGGCAGGCATGCTGGCACTTGTAGTTCCACTGTAAAGTACAATAGTGTTACATTATTTGGCCCCTCTATTACCCCCATACCCACCGCTCCAGGAGTATGGGGATGAGCCCCAGGCTTCAGCGTAAGCCTGTGGTGGTCGGGAGAGGGAGGACCCTTTTTTGGGGGGTCCCCGACTCCCCCGAGATGACCAGCTTGCGCTGACCGACTTGGGGTGTAATGCTTTGGACCTGGAGCCCCGGTGATTGGGTCTCCAGGCTGTGGCATTACACCCCAGTCGGTTGGGACTGGTGTTGGTCTTAAATATAGGGGGTACCCCACGTCTTTTTTGCCCCCTATATTTAAAACCAGCACTAGTCCCTGCAGCCTGGTGTTGGTTTCTAAAATATGGTGGAACCCTACAGATTTTGGCCCCTGTATTTTTAGAAACCACCACTGGCTGACAAGCCTGGGGCTGGTTTGGCTTTTGGGGGGGACCTTATGTCATTTTTTTTTGTACATTTTTACAAATTTTTTTTACAGGTTAAAAAAAACGGGAATTTTCGGGAAATATTCTAGGGACCCCCCTAAAGATGTGTAGACATGGGGGATCTCTATGGGTACCCCCATTTTTATCTCCTGAAGGAAGTCGGGGTTTCTAATAGCCACGGCAGAGAAAAAGACCTGGCAAAGGTATTTAAAAACCTGACTTTCTTTTGCAGACAAAAACAGAGGTACCCATAGTGATTCCCCATGTCTGGACATCTTTAGGGGGGTCTAACAATTATTTCCCAAAAATTCCCGTTTGTTTTCGCCGATTCAAGTATCGCCGGGTCCCGTTTTCGCCTACTTTCAAATTGAATACGGAGATACGCGGGCATGCGCGCGATACTTTAATACCTGGAAAACAGGCGAAGCCAGCGTTAAGTCCGGGCCACGTTAAGTTAACGCGGCTCGGCTCAAATTGAATAAGGGCCTTATTTGCATACCAATTCCTGTGTGGCCAAAGTATTCATCTAGTGTCCATGGTATACTGTGAGCGAATCTCTAGGCCGTTACAATGTGAATATGACACAGAATTTAGGAAAAAGTATAAATCGCTATCCATGGCAGATTCATCCGAGTTGTGGCAAGCGTCTCAAGCTATACAGTATGTCGCAAAAAAACGCTATGTGAATGAGGACACAGAGGTCATCTGTATCTGTACACTCAGAGCATGATTCAAACCCGCTCGCTAAGATGCGATCGCTCGCACGATGTGTATGCAAATTGCATAGGCAGTGTTTAGTGTTTGCGTAGCTTTAGCACGCCCAGTGTTTCTTAGAGAGCAGTCACATAGTGTATGCAGACACCCACCAGCCTGTTTTAACCACTTGCAGGCACGGTCGTATCAGATACGACCACACCAGGCTGGGCTTTCCCTGACATGGTCGTATCTGATACGACCAGTCAGAAATGCCCACTAGGAGGCTGTGGGAAGCTAATCTTCCTGCAGCCACCTACATCAGAGGGACCTTCTGCCTTCTGCTGCCGCTGCTGCTCTGTATCCGGGCCGCCAGCGGGAGACCCTCCCGATGTGGCTCCGGAACTACAACGTACAGGATGCAGCAGCCGAGACTCTGGCTGCTGCTTCTATGTACCCAGGCAGCCCAGCAGCCCCCAACACACTCCCACCCCGGCCTCAGCTCCTCCTCCTCGTCCCCCATGATACAAGTTTTTGATAAGGTCCACAACAGTGAGCATATATATATATATATATATATATAATCTATGCATATATATATATATATATATATATATATATATATATATATACACACACACACATATATATATATATACACATACATACACACACATATATGTATATATATATGTGTATGTGTATATATATATATATACATATATATAGATATATATATATATATATATATGCATATATATATATATATATATATATGCATATATGTATATATATATGCATATATGTATATATATATGTATATATATATGTATGTGTATGTATATATGTATGTGTGTATATAATATATATATCGCAGAGCCTCTGATTAGGGATGGCAATTGACCATCGATGGTCTGACTAAAAACAAGTTGTTTGCCATTGCTGGTGGCCATCAATGTTGCACCATCGATGGTAACCCTCAATCGATGTTTATGAAACATCGGCAGATGTGGTCTACACAGATCTCCTCGACCAATCGCTAAACAATTGATGGCTTCTAACGATGGTTGAACCATCGATGTTACAGTTGTCAAATTTTTTTTGCAAATAAAATAGTGATGGATAAGTTTAAAATTATGTTCTTGACCTAATTAAATCATAAAAGAAACCGACAATTTTGGAGCGGTTTTTGGAAAAAGAATTCGTCAATTAAGTGGTTAAGATGCCCACTTGTGCACGTCATGTCCAGGCGGTGTATGCAACCATCGGTACATCGGGTAACATCAGATGCTATCGCAGTGCTTGAGGTTGACCATACCCTGCCGCAAGCACTGAGAGCACATCAGTGAAAAAACAAGCCAGGTGACGTGTACTATGATGCTGTCTTTTTATTATGCACACCTCTAAAACGCCGTTGAGATGCTCAGGCACACCTGCGTTTGCACCTCCACTCCCCCATTTTTAATGGCCAGCAAGTTATCACCTACCAAACGGCTTCTCCTGTCACTCACTCTGCTGGGCTGTCTATGTGCAGCTAGTGAATGCATTGTGAACTTTCACTAAGCTATGCGCATGCACACTGCGATGCATACCATCGGCAGCAGCAAAAGTATGCATCTTAGCGAGCGGGTCTGAATCAGTCCCTGAGGCCCCTTACTAGCTGCTTTTATCTCTTTTTATGCAACACATGGGGCCTATTCATCATCACTTAATTTTTACAAAAGCAGGTTATAATTATCATTTTCACCTGCAATTATAAAAATTAAGTTATCGGGCCATTCATCACGAAGGTAAAGCAGGAGATATCACAGATATCTCCTACTTACCTTTCTGCAGCGGATTGGCCCGCTGTGGGTTAAAGAGAATGATCTGGGTAAGACACACCGTTGCCAGCTCCATCCAGGCTTTTGTAGAGGGGCTTTCAGATAGTAAATTGTACCACTCATCTTGCACTTGACTGAGAAATGCGTGCATTTTTTGGACATCTTCAGTAAAGGGCATGAGAGTGGGAACATTCCACTTTGCTTCCCTGATGTTCCTCAATGCTGTAGCCGAGATCATCTCATTCCACTTTTCATGATGATTGTCTTGAAACTCACTGGCATTCTTCACAAGCTCTTTATTGTTTGAGATGAATCCCTGAGCTTTTAAGAATTTGCTTACTTTAACCAGGGACTTTCCAAGTTTATTTGCTAGTGATGGAATTGAGAACTTGCTTGTTTCGCTGTCATACCCACATGTAAATTTTTACAGCTTTGACAGTCTCCATGTACTTGTTTAAATTTATGATTTCTTCCATTTTTGTTATGCTGGTGACTCTCCTGGCATTGAGAATCAGCCTTACAAATTCTCGCATCTTTGTTTAAGAAGTGTTGCCAGACATCAATGATGACTTGATAATTTTTAACAATATCTGTGATTGGGTCAGGATTCATGACACTGATTACTCCCCACAGTTGTTCAGTCATTTGTGAAGGCACAGGCCCTCTGTATGTACACATAGACTGAATCCGGTTCTTTCCTGGTTTGGGGGCAACTGATCCAGGTGTAAGTTTACAACTACGCATACGTTGCCAAAGGACCTTTCTTGTAAAAAGTCCTTGACAGTATGCACAATGCATGAAGTCATTTCCCTGCGCTTCTTTAGGTGGTTACTTAAATGGCACCAGTGTTCCCCAGTTCCTGACTCCATAACAGCAGCATTGTGAGCACAGTTTCCTTTGTTGCGAATATAAACTAGCTGTTTTTTTCTCATCTTGGAACCCTTTGGAAAACGTAGAGCTTTAGCCACGTCAGATTCATTTCATGTGCACGTTCTAGATGCCTTGCAATCTTAGCGTGAGGCTTACAGCAATACAAGCAATAGTTTCTCTTGTCGTACAATCTTTTTCCACCTTTTTTCTGGCATTCACTGACAACTATGGCCCTCATTCAGAGCCACTCGCTAGCGGCAGTACGCTCGTTCCGAGCGATGTTCGCACATCTGCGCATGCGTACGGATCGGTATACGCATGCGCGAACCAGTCAGTGCGGCCGAAATTCATGTGCTCGCAATATAGCGAATGCCTGCTATTTTGAGTGACAGAATGAGGCGTATGTGGGTGGTAACAGGGGAAGGTGCTTGAAAATGGGGAGTGGAGATCCGAACGCAGGCGTGCTTAAAGGTCAAAACGGGCGTTTTATGGGTGTGCATAATTAATACAGCAGCGTCATTGACCACGTCACTGGGTTATTTTCTAGCCAGAACTGCTCGCAAGTTTGTGGTAGCAAAAACCAACCACAAGAATAGCGAGCAGTTCATACGCTGGTCGATGTACTCGATTAATCTAATAAATAGCGGACATGACGTATGGTGCGTGCGGCCAGGGGGCGTTTTTAACAAATAAACGAGCGTATGTTTTGCTCGCTCATTCAGACTTAGAGGTGTGAACAGACTGCAATTTGCGAACTGATCATTTGAATAGCCACCCCTTGTTTTTGAACGAACGACCGCAAATAGCGAACGGCTCTGAATCAGGCCCTATATTGTCATTTATCTTCTGACATGAACAGGGGTCTTCTGCTCTAATGGCTTCAGATGTAAGGTTGTGTCTGTCAAAGGTCATGTTGTCTGGTGTTGTAGTGTCACAGACAGGGGAAACATCCAGTAAATCATCAGGAGACTGACATTTTGTTTTTAAGTTTAGTTTAAGGTTAGCATCACTCTCACTTTCGTAAGTGGTATCTGGAATGTAATCATCTGCACTCTCTGATGTAGAATCATATAGTTCACCATAATCTTCAAAACTGGTGTCCTTTATCTAAAACAAATAAAGTTATTAGAAATATGCAGAACTTTATACATTAGAATAATTGATAATGATACACTATAAACTTAAAAATGTTCTATTTGTCACTTAATGGAGAACTTACTATGATACTTTTAGTCCATTTCAGTCTTGGAATGAAAGCTTAATTTTCATTTTGGAGCTCTGTCACAATCTGTAAATAAAAGCAACAGCATAAACAACATTTTAAATCATTACAGAATTTACAAATAAAAAAATAATAATAGACTTTAAAATCTCTAATGCTGGGCATACACGGCCAGATAAAATGTCTGTCAGACCGACAGACATTTTATCTGGCTGGCTGCCAGCCGCAGATGTCGCTGGCATACACTGTGAGATTTCTCTCACAGTGTATTCGGCAGACATCTGCGCTCCGCCCCGGGGGAGGAGACATTTCCCTGTTCCTTCAGTAGGAAGGAACACAGGAAATGTCTGTCTGTCGGCCGCGGCTGGGCATACACTGACCGATGCGGCCGACAGTTTACCGGGAAATATCGCATCAGACGGGCATGCTAGACAATCCGGCATGCCCGACCGAGCAATATTTAGCCCTCGGTCGCTCCCCCACATGCTACAATTATCTGGGCGATCTGCCGATATCAGGCGGATCGCCCCGATAATTGTAGCGTGTATGGCCAGCATAAGATGAGCTACATACAAACATAAAACTACAGTAATTATAGAGAAAAAATATTTTATAGTCAAATATTTTTTTCCTACAAAGCCAAGCTCTGTCTGTGTTCACACATTGAATAACACAGGCTTTGTGGGGACAATTACACAAAGTGGTTACAATTCCTTGTGGGGACCTATTTTTTCTAAATTCTCACACACAATTTGTTCTCAAACTATTGAGATAAACTAAGCTCTGAAAAGTGATAAATTGGAGAATCATAAACTGTCATACCGGCTGTTTTAGAAAAAAATGACAGTTATCCAGGAAAATAATCCCTGTGAAGATCAAGATCTGCCCTAAGGGACCTATTCATCATCACTTAATTTCTACAAAAGCAGGTGAAAAAAACTAAAATTTTCATAGAAATTAAGTGTCGGGCATTCATCAAGAAGGTAATGCAGGATATATTACACATATCTACTGCTTACCTTTCTCTTTCGGAATGGCCCGCTGTCCCCATAAACTAGTATCATACATCTCTCCTGCTTACCTTTCTCGTTCGGAATGCCCCGCTGTCCCCATACACTAGTATCACAGATATCTCCTGCTTACCTTTCTCTCCCAGAATGGCCCGCTGTCCCCATAAACTAATATCATAGATATCTCCTGCTTACCTTCCTCTCCCACAATGGCCCGCTGTCCCTATACAATAGTATCACAGATATCTCCTGCTTACCTTCCTCTCCCGGAATGGCCAACTGTTCCCATACACTAGTATCACAGATATCTCCTGCTTACCTTTCTCTCCCGGAATGTCCCGATGTCCCCATACACTAGTATGGGGACAGAATGTATACAATATTTTCAGAGCTTGACGGCGGGAGCATTCACCATCTTTAGATGGTGTTTGCTCTCGATCACAGCTTGGAACCAGCATCTTCCCTATGGGAAGGAGTCTCAGGTTCCACCCCTGTCCGGCTTCTTCCGCTGGATATTGGGGCTCTTTTGCAGTTAAGCCGCTAATGGAGGCTGCTGTTTTTCGGATCAGCTGTTTCCATGCAGGAACAATGATGAATTGCATCGGTGCTCACGGCGAGTTAGTATGTTAATTATCAGGGACCACTCAGACCCTGGTAATTAACATAATGAATAGACCCCCTAAATATCCAGCTACCACTAACCTTCCAGATGCATTACATTAAACTGTTGGGTGTACTGAATACTGATTTACACTAGATTACCATCACAAAAAACTCCCTTCCTCCTTTTTATCTGCTTAAAACATCCTAAAATACAAAATCATGACAAAGAGAAACTATAGAATTAATTGTGAAGTGATGAACATAGGCTTACCTGTTGAGGACTTTTGTTTGGACCAGTAGCATTGTCCACCTGAGTTTTTGACAGGAGTGAAGAATGGGGGTCCTCCCCGGCCATGGTATCAGCTGTAATACTGGTTGTCTATAAACACATTTTAAAATAACAGTAGTTTAGAATATGAAGACACAAGATACAAATGGTCATTTTGATGTAAATACTGTATAACATGCACATAGACTGACCTCCTGTTCAGAAAAAAGTCTCTAATACCCCTTTAACACCGGAGCTAAAACCCGGGTTTTTGAAGGGTTAACCCGGGCAGCTCCCTGGTGTAAAAGGGTGGAGGGTTGGATCGCCGGGTCGAGTGACCCGGCAATCCAACCCAGGTAACTAGCAGGGTTTAACACGGGCGTAGCCCGTGAAACCCTGCTATGGGAACAGCGCACTCCGGGTCACGATGACCTGGAGTGCGCTGCTAGCCGGCCGAATGGTCCGGCTTCAGTGGCGCTTGGCGATGACATCATCTCCAAGCGTCCACTTTCACTCTGCAAAAGCCGGGTCTATGCAGACCCGACTGCAGTGTGAGCAGCGCTGACTCTGGAATATCCCGAGTCAGCGCCGGCAAAATTCCGGGTCTGATCCGGATAGGAACTTTGTTCCAACTCTGGGTCAGACCCGGAATTTAGGTGGAAAAGGGGTATTAGATAAGCTACATGCCAACATAAAATTTTTGAGAAAAGAAATACTCATATTATAGTAAAATATTTCTTCCTCCCCAGCCAAGCTTTGTCTGTGTATATACATCGAATAACACAGGCTTTGTGGGGACCATTTTACACACAGTGGTTACAGTTCCTTGTGGGGACCATTTTGTCTACATTTTCACACGCAATTTGTTCTCAAACTCTGACTGAAGGTGTTTTGTGGGGACATCGTGAGTGTCCAGAATAGAGTAATAATTAACCAAGAAAACTATCCCTGTGAAGGTCAAGATCTCCCTAAAAGTTCTATTCATCATCACTTAATTTCTACAAAAGTAGCTGAAAACTAAAATTTTCACCTGCACCTGTAGAAATTAAGTGTCTGGGCATTCATCAAGATGGTAATGCAGGATATATCACAGATATCTCCTTCTTACCTTTCTTTTTCGGTAGGCCCTGCTGTCCCCATACACTAGTATCACAGGTCTCTCCTGCTTACCGATCTCTCCCGGAATGCCCCGTTGTCCCCATACACTAGTATCACAGATATCTCCTGCTTACCTTTCTCTCCCTGAAAGGCCCACTGTCCCCATATACTAGTATCACAGATATATCTCCTGCTTACCTATCTCTCCCGGAATGGCCGCTGTCCCCATACACTAGTATTACAGATATCTCCTGCTTACCTTCCTCTGGCGGAATGGCCCGCTGTCCCCATACACTAGTATCACAGATATCTCCTGATTACCTTCCTCTGGCGGAATGGCCCGCTGTCCCCATACACTAGTATCACAGATATCTCCTGCTTACCTTCCTCTGGCGGAATGGCCCGCTGTCCCCATACACTAGTATCACAGATATCTCCTACTTACCTTCCTCTGGCGGAATGGCCCACTGTCCCCATACACTAGTATCACAGATATCTCCTGCTTACCTTTCTCTCCCGGAATGGCCCGCTGTCCCTATACACTAGTATCACAGATATCTCTTGCTTACCTATCTCTCCCGGAATGCCCCGCTGTCCCTATACACTAGTATCACAGATATCTCCTACTTACCTTTCTCTCGCGGAACTTCATTAGTTGTAACATGACACTTATATGTCACACATAACCTAGGGGTAAATTTACTAAAGTGAGTTTTAGAAGTGATGTTGCCCATAGCAACCTATCAGATTCTACTTAACATTTAAGATAATAGCTAGAATCTGATTGGTTGCTATGGGCAACATTACTTCTTAAAACTCTCTCTCAATTTACCCCCTAGTCTCAAATTATTTGGCTTTTGACTTTACTGCACCCATTATTTAACAAAAAATTATGTCAATTCACATAAATAAATTAAACATAAGCCATTTTTACTGCGTCAATATATTCTGAAAACATTAGTAATTGTTTAGAGATTAGAGTATATTGAATTTTGTTACTTTAAGCATGCTCATTTTTATTCTTTTTGCCAATGTCACTTTTATTTACATAGTAACAGAGATCAATTAGATTAATATATTTTTAATCTATTAGAATTCTAATCCATTCAACCACAGTGTACTGTAAGCCTGATTCAGCAGCGAACGCAAGTGCTAAGACGCACACAGCCTGTCGATGTTTGCGTACTGCGCATGCATCACAGTGTGCTAATCGCTCACTGCATACGGGAATGTGATCGCAGTGAGGAAGCAGAAACATCGGAGATTGATTGACATAAAGAGTAGGTTGTGAGTGTGATAGGGGGGTGGTTAGCAAAACGCAGGCGTGACAGGGCGTTCCAACACCGTTGCTTGGGCGTGCATATATTATCCGTTGCAATTGCATACACAGCCTGGCATGTCACTGCATGCAGGAAGTTTAGCAACTTCAGCGTCAGGTCAACCTATATTATACGTGAGGCTCCGATGTTACCGATGATTTAGCAAACTTGCACATTAGTACGGATGTGAGAAGAGGTTAAGGGGGCAGCATTATTTAGTGCTGGGCGTCTGCATCATGTGCTGCGGCAGCAGTGCACATGCAATCATTAGCATATTGTCGTAGCAGCCGGGTGTGTGCGCAGACTTGTGTTCCTTGCTGAATCAGGTCCTGTGTAACATACTTGTGTTCTCCATGGGCAGTCTTCACCTCCATAGTCATAGGTCATTTCTTCTCCTTCTTCAATGTCATTAAGGGCAAACAAACAAAGGTGTGGGTTTCCATCCACGTCAATTCTTTTCATCTTACAGTTTGGATGTCGGTGATCATCATTAACTAGCCGTCCAAATGTTCCATCTTCTCTAGAAGCATCAATACTTAAGAAGACAGAAATACAAGAAGAGGGGAAATATCAATATTACAATATATCAACACAAAATGTGAGCCTCACTTATGTAGCATAGACTTGAAGTTTAGCTCCATGTTTTCCTTCTCCATTTGAATGCAAACATAAATGCAGCACATGATGAGTGGTAAAGTTTTCTTCTTTTTTGGATTCTGCATCATTAATCATATCTCCCCTGTATTCAATGACAAAATCTCCTTGGAATATTGAACTTTTGCAAATATACCACGTCCTGTAACAGAGCAAAAACATTTTTAACTAAACAGGAGAACCTATCCATCCTACCATCATGGATTAGTATATAGTAATATGTAATACAAAAAACACATCTTGCAGATTAAGGATAACAATTGTACAATCTGGCCTCAATAATCGATGGTAGTTGATTTAAAGCAATCTAGTATCTATTTAATGTACCCTAAAGTTTTGCATTAGATGCTCAAAAGAGAATGATGTATAATTGTATATGTTAGTAATAATATACTGATAAATCACATCAGACACCTCCCTTACCTTTTACTGCATTGATGTACTTCACCTCTAATTTGCATGTTTTGTCAGTCTTTTAAACAACATGATGAATGGCATCCTTAATGCGGCTGATCCGTGGTGCCATTTGAAACTGCAGGGAAATTTTGAAAAATGAGTTTACACTGGAGTTAGTTACTAGCTACAGAATATTATATTTTTACTAACTGTTATGCTCAGAAACTTCAAAAACACAGGGAGTTTTTTTATAGGGCTGGCAACAGAAATTTTGGGGCCCAGTATATGGATATCTCTGGGGCCCCCGAACCCTCAACCTCGGCACCCACACATACTAACCCTGGGAGCTAGAAAGAAAGGGTATCAGGGTGAGAGAGAGACAGTGTCAGGGAGAGAGAGGGAGAGACAGGCAAAGGGCCTGATTTAGCATGGATCGCAAGTGCAAAGACACACATTTGGCCGATGTTCACAGACTGTGCGTGCGCGAGCAAACCGCTCACTATGTTCAGGGAAGGGATTGCATTGTGTATGCAGAAACATCGGAGATTGATTGACAGAAAGGGGTGTGACAGGGTGGTGGTTACCAGACGCAGGCGTGACAGGGCTTTCCATCGCAATTTCAGGGGCATGCACATATTAGCCAGTGCAACTGCATACGCAGCCTAGCATCTCACTGCATGTAGAAAGTTTAGCAAGGGCTATGGCTGGGTTAAGTCAAACACTATTCTGCATCTGACTTCGATGTAACTCGGTTACCGATGATTTTAGCAAACTTGCACATTAGTACGGACATGAGAAGAAGGTAAGGGGGAGGTACTATGTAGTGCTGGGCGTCTGCATCTTCTGCAACGACGGCATGTTAATGCATTCATTCGCATATTTTAGCAGCGGTCGGGTGCGTGAGCACACTTGCGATCCATGCTGAATCAGGCCCAATGTCAGGGAGAGTGAGAGAGAGAGTGTCAGGGAGAAAGAGACAGTATCAGAGAGAGAGAAGGTGAGAGAAAGTGTCAGGGAGAGAGAGGGAGAGATAGAAGGAGAAAGACAGTGGGCCTGATTCAGA